>SNQN01003092.1:0-38824 GCA_008642245.1 Bassia scoparia
AACCCTTCAAATGAAGAATTTCTTGTGGATTGGATCCAACTCTAAGAGTGATCTCTCCACGAATGAGGAGACTTCTCTTGATTGTCTCACTCTTAGTTAAGCTTGGTCTCATGGTCTCCTCCCTTCACTAGGAATTGTAAAGCTTAATTTGAATGGCTCTAAATCAAGAACAAATCTTTCCTCATTGGCTCTAGAAGACTAGAATTATTAGAGATGAGAAAAGTCTAATGATACTTGGCTCATTGGACATTGGCTCTTAATTTGAATACTTGGTGTGCATAAGACTAGTTTACGATGTTAAGACTTTCTCTTGGACTGAAATTCTAATAGTCCTCAGGTCCTCTATATATTTCCTCACTTTGGGCCAATGCTTTGGGGTTCTAATCAAATGGGCCGACATTGTTAAAACACAACTACACGTGTCCTCTATTGCTTAGCCCGTCTTTTACCCCCATCACCTTCTCGTAACGGACATCATCCATTCTMCAACGGTCGAAATTGAAATTTTGAACACCTTCGCACTAAAAAGGAAACTAAAATTAAAAAAGAAAGACACTTTATTTCTACTCATAATGCTCTCATCTCACAAATTCTAACACTCTTTGTTTCAGCAGCTTCTAAATTCATAAATTTCCCATTAGTATTTTTACAGTGCATTTGTCATGGAAAGCTACAAATTTGACGAATTCCCCCAATTTCCAGAAACCCTAATTTCGGGCATTTCATCTTCTGTGATGAATTGGGAGAAGAAAGATCAGCCTGAGAATGATTCGCAACATTTATTTGAAGTAAACCCTTTAATTGAGGATTCAAAAGATTTTCAAATGGATGATTTTAATGGCGATTCGATGGTGTGCGATTCGAGTTCCAGACTAGTTTTTAGTGGKCTTTCAAGATCATGTTGTACAGGTTAGGGTTTTTCATTTCCCCCAATTAATTTTACCTGTTGATTTCTTTGTGTTTTAATTTGAAGTGGGTTTTTTACTCATCGTTGAAATTTCTGCTTGAATTTGCTAAATGTGATAAGATGAAAGWTTGGAAATGTATGTGAGAAGGAAGAAACAACAGTGGATACAATATCTTTTTAATCACCTAATTGATGTAATAATTTAGGAGAAATAACGTGTCCTTTTCTATTATTTGTGTGCTTTATAATTTGTTGAGCATGCTGCATTTTTATTTTGAGCTTAATTGAATAGTCGTAGAAAAGAAAGAATCTTATTAATTTGATTATTGTTAGTTAGAATCTTGAATATAAGGATTTAGGTAATTTTCAACTTTTTTAGCTGTAAGATTTTGATGAATTAATCCCAACCCAAAAAATTACATTTCTGCTTCATTGTCTTCGGTAATAATGGTATCTCCCAAACTATACACTAGGCCTAAATTAAATAAATGTCTTTCAAATATTATGAGGGYATTCCTYCTGATGATGAGCTTTTGTTTGTCTGTAATCAGACGACATTGTGACRTTTGTTAATGCCGGTTGTGAGGCTTCGAGCCAAGGGGAATCCSGCGTCGAATTTTTGGCCGATGTGCAATATCAAGGTGGGGAT
This sequence comes from Bassia scoparia, assembly GCA_008642245.1. NCBI lineage: Eukaryota > Viridiplantae > Streptophyta > Magnoliopsida > Caryophyllales > Amaranthaceae > Bassia > Bassia scoparia. Next base: position 1,557 of record SNQN01003092.1, read on the forward strand.
GTTATAAGGACTGATGAAYGTATAACGGAGGGTGGTGATTACCCTTTCCTGTATCAGTCGGCACGATTTGGGAACTTTAGCTACMAGTTCAACAGTCTTCCTCCTGGGGATTACTATGTTGAACTTCACTTTGCTGAGATCATGTACACATATGGGCCTAAAGGGATGAGAGTATTCGACGTWTTGATTCAGGATGAGAAGGCAAGTATTTTGTCCTTTATTTTTTTGTTATGGGCTATGACTTATAACTTATGACCTCCTTGTGCTGAAGAATGTGGGATGCTGAATATTACTCACAGGTTCTATCAGATTTTGATATATTTGCCGTTGTTGGAGCAAACAAGCCTCTTCGGCTTGTTGAAAGTAGAGTTTCTGTTAAGGAGGATGGGATGATCAATATAAGGTTTGAAGGTATTCAAGGAAKTCCAGTAGTGAGTGGAATTTGCATTCGCAGAGCACCGGAATTGGCAGGTAAATTTTTGTAGAAGTTAGAATGTTAGTTCATTGTACTTAACCTGAATTTTCACCAAGGTAGCATCACATGATTTTTACTTATGAAACTTCGTCTGCAACTTGTCCTCAGATCCTCAGGTGGTACAAGAGCATGTTAGATGTCAGAATTGTGCTGCTGAGATAGAAGTKCAGGTAAACAAARAACAGAGGAACATTCAGTTCTGGAGATTGAATAATAATGACCTGTGATTCTTTTGCTATTTCTTAACTATGTAATGGAACCTGGTATCAGGAAAAAGGCATGAGACATAAATCGACAGCCAAGTATGAGAAGAAGATCGAAGAATTGAGCCAGCAATGCCAGCGCAAAACAGATGAATGCTATCAAGCCTGGATGTGTTTGACAGCAGCAAATGAGCAGCTGGAGAAGGTTCGAATGGAGCTTGACAATAGGGTGTTCCAGACTTATTCGCTTGGTAGGTTGAACATACTTGCTAAATACATAGTAAACACTTAACAAAGCCCTAAGGCTCATATTATGCAATGGCAACACAAATTCTTACATTTATAGTTCTATTTGCTGTTCATGCAATTCAATTTTCCTATTCCTCTTGAAACAGCAATGTGGCTTTCCCACTTTTCAGACTTGTTAACATCATGCTAGGCTTTGTCCTTGTTTAAAATGCTTGTTAAATTGTAACTTTGGAATGTTATAAATACTAGTTTTTTTTTAGTTGAACTAGCGATGTTGCCTTATATATTAACGTACTGTAAAGTTTTTRAATGTGCTCAAACCTTATACTCTGATTAACCAACTCCACTTATATCTGCTTAACTTGTTAGATTCAGAATATAATGCATGATTAATAAGTATCCTACCGATGATTTTCTTTCTGTAGATCAGAATTTGGAGAAACAAACAGAAAAGTTGAAAGCTATGTCTAGTAGGTATGAGCAAGATAAGAATTTCTGGATGGTGTCAATATCTGGTTTAGAAGAAAAAATCAAGGTAATCCATATGTTTGTTTCGCTTAAGTTATTTTGTGTTTGAACTACATATACAAATTCCTTATCGCCCAAATAACAAGTAGCAAACTTATACAGAATATGAAAAAGGAACATGCTCAGCTTGCCCATGATGCGCATGAGTGTGTCGATTCAATTCCTGAGTTGTCCAAAATGGTTTCAGCAGTTCAGATTTTAGGTACGTTTGAGTTAAAGTCAAATTACTCACATATGGTTGCCTTCCTGTTGCTTTCCTGTTCACAGATGTTAAGGAATAACCGTTTATGCATTTTTCTCCCAGTTTCTCAGTGCGAAGAATTCAAGCAGAAGTATATTGAAGAGCAAAACAAGAGGAAGAAGCTTTTTAATGAAGTACAAGAAGCAAAAGGCATGTTCTTATACATTTTAGTTAGAAGTTTATGTAGCATAAATCATATCATGTAATTAGAGTATATGATTTCTTGGGTGAACATTGTAYCTTGAAGWTTCTGATTATGGCTTTTTACATCAGGGAACATTAGGGTCTTCTGTCGTTGCCGGCCGTTGAGTAAAAAGGAGCAAGTAGCTGGTTATACAACTGTTGTTGATTTTGATGGTGCCAAAGATGGGGAACTTGCAGTTTCGAATAGTGGCTCAAATAAGAAGATGTTCAGATTTGACAGAGTTTACACGCCAAAAGACGATCAAGGTGCTTTGGTTTAATGCTGTACTGTTGGCACCTTGTTCTTGTTGTATGACGAGGAATTTTGACTCRGTTGTGTTTTTGCTATGCAGTTGATGTGTTTGAGGATGCGTCACCAATGGCAACATCTGTTTTGGATGGATATAATGTCTGCATATTTGCATATGGACAGACTGGAACTGGGAAGACATTTACAATGGAGGGAACGGTGCAGAACCGTGGTGTGAATTATCGAACCCTTGAGAAGTTGTTTGAAATTGCTCAGGAGAGAAAAGATACTTTCACCTATGGCATTTCAGTTAGTGTCCTTGAAGTCTATAATGAGCAGATCAGAGATCTCCTGGATACTTCACCAACAACTAAAAAGTAAATTATTATTTTTTTGCTTTCCTGCTGTTTTGCATTTCAGACTTTCTTCAGAAGTAATTTGTGAGATAAACCAGTATTATTTTGAACTTACATTAATTCATTGTCACTGTACAACAGCTTCTTGATATGTACTGATCCTTTCTGTTGATATCAGGTTAGAAATAAAGCAATCCTCTGAAGGCTCACACCATGTTCCAGGACTTGTTGAAGCTAAAGTGGAGAATACAAATCAAGTATGGGAAGTATTGCGGGCTGGCAGTAATGCAAGAGCTGTTGGATCAAATAATGTGAATGAGCATAGCAGCCGCTCTCACTGGTTAGTTCCTACTATTTTGTTTATCCCTCTTTACATCAGTTAATGTAACTCTGTATCATTTGCCTAATTTCCTGGTTKTTAATATGCTGTCGTTATTCTTATATGCAGCATGCTTTGCATTATGGTAAAAGCAAAGAATTTGATTAATGGAGAATGCACGAAAAGCAAGCTTTGGCTAGTAGATTTGGCTGGCAGCGAGCGGCTTGCAAAGACAGATGTACAGGGAGAGAGACTGAAGGAAGCTCAGAATATCAATAGATCGTTATCAGCTTTAGGAGATGTGATATCTGCTTTGGCAAATAAAAGTGGTCACATTCCCTACAGGTTAGTTTACTCGAGATTCTTAAAAAGATTGTTACACTGCCCCGGGTTGTTTTWCCTGACTTTGTTCACTCTTTAATTCAGGAATTCCAAACTGACCCACCTCCTGCAGGATTCACTAGGTAAAACTTGTGTCTCACTTTAACTCTTATTCCATATATAGACAAGTCCTGATTTTTTCCTTTTTGTCTGAATGCTTATATTCCTATTATTATTATTCTGTTGCAGGGGGTGATTCTAAGACATTAATGTTTGTGCAAATCAGCCCATCAGAGCATGACTTAGGTGAGACTTTGAGCTCATTGAACTTTGCTAGTCGGGTTCGTGGGGTTGAACTGGCCCCAGCTAAAAGGCAGGTTGACACAAGTGAGCTTCAAAAGACAAAGTTGCTGGTAACCTTCTTTCCTCTTGTCCTTTTACATACATTTGTTAATTTGTTTTTCTTTAAAGAATATCTAACATTTACCTTCTGTGTGCCTTGAACACAATCTAACCAGCTTGACAGAGCAAGGCAAGAATCCAAGTCGAAAGAGGAATCAATAAGAAAGCTAGAGGAGAGTCTCCAGAACATTGAAAATAAAGCAAGGAGCAAAGACCAGGCTCAAAAGAATCAGCAAGAAAAAATTAAGGAACTTGAAGAACAACTTAGTTTGAAGGCAGCTTCACATAGCCAATCAGAAAAGCAACTTCTCCAACTTCAAGAAAGATTGAAAGGGAGGGAAGAAATCTGCTCAGCCCTGCAACACAAGGTTTTGTTTGTTTGTTTTAAACATGCTTCATTGTGATGTTTTCCTCCAAATCTCTAATCTTCAATTTCCGAGGCATAAGTGTGGTGTTTAATTTTTCAAAACTGTCAACATGTAGGTTAAAGAACTAGAGAACAAGCTCAGCGAGCAACAACAAAACGATTCTGCAGCACTGCAGCAGGTATCCCTTGTGTGATATTTTCATAAATTCGTAAAAAGGATGCTAATCATTGATTTTTACCTCCGAATGATGGAGATTCTCAATTATCCTAAGTATTTTTCATAACTCTGGAATCTTGTTAAAACACAGGTTAAAAAGGAAGTACAAGAATCCGAAAGTCATGCATTAGCTCTTCAGCAAAAGGTTTGGTTCTTGCTACAATACACACATAGGCATGCTTTTATTTCAACTTGATTAAAAATTCCAGCATTAATTGATTTTCTCTTCCCAATTGGCTTGCAGATCAAAGAACTGGAGCACCAAATAGAACAGGAACGCAATAACGAGTCTTCCTTGCTTCATCAAAAGGTCCTTTCCTATTTCGATGTTGTTCTGAAAGCTTTTGTATTTTATATCTCTATCACTCTTTAAGTATCTTAAACTATTGTCATTACGTATCTGGCAGGTCAAGGAGCTCGAAGAGAAGTTGAAAGATCAAGAACAGCAGCTAGAACAAAGGATTCTGCGACCTCTGGAGTATGCTGAAGTAGTGGGATCGACTCCTGTAGGAGGAAGGCCTTCTTTGAGAGATGAGACTATGGTTGATCCATATATTTTGAGAAGCTCCAACTCATCAAATAGGATGAGTCATGGCTCTACATATTCAAGAAAAAGTGATGCTCCTGTAGAGACTAGAAGGAAACGTGAGTTCAGAAGTGGAGAGCCAGAGAACCAAATGCCTGCTCCAGCTGGTTTACACGATAAGAAGATAAGGAAATCTGACCCTCCTAAGCCCTATTCTCGTGTCACAAAGACGACCACAAGACCAGTAGCTGCCGCCCCTCATAGGCCTAGTAGAGTTATCAAAGAAAAGGATACTAAGAAGAGGATGTGGGTCTGATACAACATAGGTTAGAACACAGTTAACAAGTTAATGAAGGCAACTAACTTGTGTTGTCTTTGTAGTGTGTAATCTGTATCATTGAACTGCTTAAAGTTTGATTCATTAATCCTATTAGTGCAAAATTTGTCTCGTGTCATTGWAATATCTGTAACACCGCTATTCGAATAGACCTGTGTATATGTTTGTTCAGGTTAGATCCAATTTATCCAGTATTCCAGTGACATAATCTGTTACAAATGATTCTTCCAGTTCTAGGGGCAAAGTTTCCCTGACAAAAGAARTCGTACTCTTCCAAATTATTTATGTTGATGATGCTTGAATGAGCATTTGAGCCTGAATTTAACTCGAGTTCAGGCTGAGATGCTAAGAGTTGAGGCTCGAACTCAAATCACATTATAATCACCCCTAAAAATCAATTGCAATTATAATCACATTATAATCACCCCTGTGAAAATGTGGATTCCGTAATCACCATACAGTTTCTAATTCTTACATTACATCCACATATAAGTCGATATAAGCTCATTAAACTTTGAAAGCAACATACGAAGTATATCAACAACAGCTAAACATCTAAAACAGTTGATTAATAATCAACCTCACACGATGTGTGGATTTTAATATATTTATTTTTGGCTTGATTAAGGTCTCATATGTAATTTTTTCTTCCTGATTATAAAATATACTCTGCTTGTAAACAGTTGATTAAGGTTAATCATTTACYGCATTAACAATAAGAGGTTTGTRRAGAGATTCATTTTGCTTTTTTAGGRTCATAAACAAACCTCCTTATTGCTAGTAAATTTAGTTGTTTGTGRTATTGTTATTGCTTATACTCCTCGGAAGCAATTTCYCGCATTTGTATTTAATCGTGAATAAAAATAAGCGATGTTTTAGGAGCAGAATAAGCGTAAGAATTTCTGTTGTTTGAGGGTGACYGGTTCCACCGTTTTAAATTTAAAACAAGATCAAAACATGACAAAAATTCTCAACAAATATTTGTTTTTTTGTCCATTTATAATTATGGAGTTGTGAATTTATGATGCTGACATCCTTCATTCAGTCATTCGTTATTTTTTTGCTTTAGCTTTCACATTTGTTATTTGTGTCCAAGTTTCTCTCCTTCATTTGTAGTATGGACCCAACAAAATGACACTAGTGTCACTTTTTTGGGGATGAAATATTTGTGTCCAAGTTTCTCTCCTTCATTTGTAGTATGGACCCAACAAAATGACACTAGTGTCACTTTTTTGGGGATGAAATACATTAAAAGTGAATGTTTGACCAAATTATTCTTTTTAAGGCATGATTGATTAGTTTAGTTAGTGTCTGCAAGAAAATATTTTTTTGTCTTAAAAGAAACACAAACAGTAGTGATGATAATCAATCCTAAGAAATTAATTGATTAAAAGGGGAACCACTTCAATCAACAGATTTATTTCTCGTTCTCAATACCTACAAGAAAATATAATTCAAATAAGTTTAGCTTAGAAAATATGCGGTGTGACACGAGGTATATTTGGATACCTAGCTAGTAATAAGGTCGTGAAATAAGTTTTTAGTTAAACATAGATTTGAGCCTTTGATTATGTTCAATTGAACTTATGAACTTAATGACTTAATCCTTGTCCTTGTTTTGTCGGGTTTATAACTCTTTAAATAAATACAAATTTGTCCACATGATACAAAACATTGTTTTAAAGTTGTATAATTTTTTTTCACAAATCCATAGCTACAAAACATTATTTGCACTAAAATTACAATGTTCATACTATTAGAGCCCACCGTGTCGTGGTTTATTTAGTTTATTATGTCCGGTGAAATGCCAATATAACCATGCGCTTTGTAAATATTGGCGATGTACTATGAGAGTAAATCTTGTGAAGCAATATAATACAAGTGTTCGTTCTCGTCAAAAAAAATATAATACAAGTGTTGCTTGATTTAATGAAGTACTCCTACAAATGTAAAATAAGAAACTTAGGGTTCGTTCGAGATTGCTATGATTTTTTGTTTTTTATTCTTAACAGACATGTCAAATATAACATATAAAAAAGAATTGAGACTTATTGAAAATATGATAATTTTAAAAAACTAACAACAATCTAAACCCCTTTTTGCGTTATTAATTTTTGCTATAGTGAACGCCTTTTATTTAATAATTGTTTTATTTAATTTATTAAAATAAAATTATTCATGATATGCCATAATGYCAATGCCATCCTCCTAGCTAAGCTAATACACGTCTACACCTACGTACACCGGAGAAATTAAAATCACTAGTGGGGCCCATAAACCCATTCAGTGATTCAGTCATTCACCATTCACTGATCACTACAACAAATCAACAATAAGAATGAGTTAAATGTAACAGTTTMTTTTATTTAATTTGTTATTCTTCCTTCCTCTGCAATAATAATCAGATTGACGATTGTGTGTTGTTTAATGTTTGTTGTATAATATATTAATATGTATTGTACATTCATCATATATATTATATGTGGTGATATAGTAGTAATAATGATAATAATACAAAAATATATAATTGTAATGTGGTACAATGCAACAACAACTATACAAATATACAATAGAAGAGGAGTTAGCTAGGAGTATGCATGCAATGTCATGAGGTTCTTGCGCGTTGTTACTTGCGAGTAGATTATTGACGGTTTTGAAAATGACAGCATCACATATTCACATTCACATTCACATTCACAAATCACAATATTAATTAAACCATAAAACTACTACCAAGTGAGTAGTATATGAATATCTGGGTCTGATGTAACAATAATCGTGAGTTCCTAACTGCTAAAAATTAAAGTTGGTTTCTTCAATCAAGTTGTATGTGAATAATTCACGTTCATCATGCACCCTTCTTCCTTGGCTTCTCCKGCCTCAATCCCTTCATCAGCCACACAATTTTACCTTCTCTGCATGTGACTTCCATCATTTAATTCTCCCAACATTTCGTATATCACATTCTCGCCATCTACCTAAGCACCCAAAGGCTTCGTCGTTTATTTTCTATGTTATTTTATTACTTACATTCAACATCTTCTTTCTATATAAATTAAACAAATTAATTAACCATCCTCATAATTAAAGAAAAATGTTAAACATAATTCATATTAGTGTGCTAGCTACGAGGCCAGCACACTAGTTAACTTTGTAAATTCATCTTTAGCGATTTTACGTTAATTTAAATTTAAAAAAAAATTACGTACGTATAACAAACATTAGAACGCATGCAACTACCTGTTTGTTCCCTTACCTAGTAATTCCAATTTCCAAATGCAAAAAAGAACAACTAGCTACAAATATGGGACATGTCACCTTGATTATCAATTTGTTTTTGTTTTTCTATACTTTTTTATTTATAAAAATCCTTTTTTTTTTATGGAATTTATAATTTTTTTGGATACTACTACGAGGAGTTCTCACCGCTTTTGACGAGTGGACTAATCTTTCACGGGAGTTTGTATGGGTACCTCGATGGGCAGCATCCCTCCCAGCTAGAATTTTTTTCATTCCCAAAACTCGAACTCGAGACCTTAATTACGAAGTTTGAGGCCCTTAACCACTCAAGCCAGCTATAATTAAATATTATTAGAATACAACCTAGTATTAAAATGAGACTTGGGATGAGTTAAGAAAAGGAAGGGAATGAATAGATTAATTAGAATATTATGGAGTATTCATTCGTTCCACTAAATTCATGTCACTTCAATTCTACTTTTTATATTTACCAATGCAAAATTTGTATGCTAAATATTTTTAGTTTTACATTAGTAAAAATCATAAAAATTAAATTTTAATAATCTATTCATTAAGACGATTCAAGCTAGATCTCACACGACTATATCCACTTTTTATATATTGTCGAAAAATTTGAAGATTCACATATTTATGAATAATGACAATTTTTCTTATGACATGAATTTAGTGAAATTGGGAGAGTACATTGCATCATCCAAAAAAAAAGGAGATTAGGATCCTCTAGAGTTCTTTTGGAACTCTAGGGGTAGATTTTCCTAAATTTAGTGTATTGTTTGTGTTTTATTTTTGCACGGTCCCACTTGTTGTGTTAATAACAACCATTAGATTTTTTTTTTTAAAGGTGTAGATTTAGAGAAATCTACCCCTAAAGTTCCAAAGAACTCCCAAGGATCCGATTCCAAAAAAAAATGATATGAAAGGAAGCTATTATACACCAGAAAGTTATAAGGAGGATCGTCAATTCTTCACCATGGTATAATTGTACCTAACTCAAGATTACACTGTGAGAGTGTGAGTTCACTCATTTAGAAAATTGTTAATGAGCTAAGAAATGAATCGGGTTACATCATGATCTAAATATAAATATATAATAGTTGCCTTAATTGGTTGTACAAATCAAAAAGATAAGCTAATGTTGCCAAATACTTTATTGGTTGAAGAATTTGGTATACTAGCTAGTATTTGTATTTTGTATACGAAATGAGATCCCATCATCCCATTATCATTTATCCCCAATAGTTTTGAAATAAATTGCGAAAGTGAAAAGGGCTAAAAAGCAAAAGGGAAAAAAGTGAAGAGTGCCAAAAAAAAAAAGGCAAAAGGCCATGACATTCCATATAATCTTAATCAAGAATTTTCAACAATTCTTCTCATTTCTGATGGATTGACTCATTCCAATAATATATTTTTTCTATTTAATTATTTCCTTTTCAACATAGATTCAATCAGCAGATTTTTAAGATGCTGCTGTTGTTGTTGCTCATGGCTCATTCTCCTATGCACTGCTACACTGCCTATGCACACAAAACCTCTTTCCTTTAATTCTTTCTTTTTTTCCATGCACTTCCAAGGTTTTTTTTACCCAAATATATTTTATATTCACAATAAATATTAATTGTTACGTTTATATCATTGTAAAAAAGTCGAAATAATTTTTAACTAAAACAAGTTAAAATGAGTTCAAATCAACAAAAAAAAGTTTTTCACTCTTAAATGTATGTTCAAGTAAATTCACATAAGTTAAAAAAAATTAAGCAATATTTGTAGATAAATGAAAGTGATTTGATATAAGAACATATGTTACTCTATCTGTCTTTTTTATCTTGTTACATTTGTTTTTTTACAATTCTCGAGATGCAATTTTAATCAAAATATTTTAAATTATGATTATGAAATATTATAAAAAAATATTATATTTAGAAAGTGGAAATTAAACAAATTAAACAAAATTACACAGTGATTGTGTTTTTTTCTAATACTTTGTATATAAAATTAATAGAGTCAAAGTGTGTGCAAATAATTTAAGACGGAGAGATTATTTTTTTTAAAAAAAAAATGATAGTTGGGCATGAGATAATAATAGTAGTAGTGACTAGTGACTAAAGTGAGATGTTGACAATCTAATGAAATATTGAAATCTTTTGAAGGCAGGCTTCCCTTTTGGAGACACCACCTACTTTCTCAAATCCAACACAAATGACAGCCATCACTGATCACTCTTAGCACTGATACAAATCAGCTACCCCTTCCTCCCCTTATTAGTTAGTGATTAATTAGTGATACCTCTCATTGCTACATATTACTTGCAACGATTAACATTTTCCTTTATTTTATGTTAAATCGCTGCAGTTAATACGATATGAAATGGGTACTACTAACAGCCTAAAAATAATGCCTAATGCTAGTTGCTACATTGAGTTGCAGTTTATTATTTAGGCTTAATTAATTCATACTGTAGTAATATATATAGGTTTGAAAGTGATATATACTAGTGTTGTCTGCTTGACTGCTGTCTGTTCCCAGAATCTTACTACACAGTACAACACTCTGGTTCACTAGCTAGTACTGTACTAGTGAGATGCAGTAGCAACTAGCGACTAGTGAGAGTCTGAGAGAGTGAAGATGTGATAATGAACTGACTCAAATCAGTCTAATTAGTAATTACAGCCATACTACCAAACCCATAAAGTTAAACCAATACAAACAAACAACAAAACTTACTTATTAATTAAGCAACAATCAAGTACTCCATAATAATATATGCCCTTTATTTTCAAGCTTAAGGTTGAAGCTACTATAACTCACTAATGTTTTTTCATGTTTATCAACAAGATATACATCAAGTACGGAGTGTTGCCACTTGCCAAACCCAATGCACTCTCTTGTTTACATCACTCATCCCATCATATTACACATACAAGTACTTCTATTTTTAAATTGTCCCTGATTTTTTTTTTAAAATAGTAATATAATCAAGTATCAATAATTAATTACGTATGCATGTAGAAGAGTTACAGACCAATTTATGTTCATGTTCCGAAGTAAATTGGAGTACTACAAATTAAATGAGGCTTAACACTTTTATTTACTAGAGATCGAATTAGCTAGATACCATTATGTAAAAGTTACATTTGAAATTCATTACACAAAATATTTTTTTTTTTTTTTTGACAAAGAGTTAGAAAGGGTTAGTTAGTCCCTCATACTATTACAATTTAAGTGACAGCATTAGTAAGGATAATCGAACAACAATGGAAATAGCTTAAGATTACGGGTTAAACGTCTCATAGGATCATTTCGATCTCCATCTTCAGAGGTAAAGTGGGGAATGAACTAGCATCTTGGATGGCAAGATGATGTGGAGCAGGCTTTTGCGGATTAGCTCCCTTAAAGTACTGTGGAGTCCTTGCTGATGGCGTGATGGCGATGCATGGCTTTGAATTCGTAATGATGTAGAGGCTTGCCTTCAACGCAGCTTTGTATTTTACACAAAAATTTGATTAACATCTATTTTTAACCTATAATAAGTTACTCTTACCTTTTGTCACAATTAAACATCGCGCAATGACAAACTACAAACCTTGTAGCTTTGCTTGTCAAATCACTTTTTTTGGTTATATCATTTCGAAACTAGCTTTGTGATTAATGTCAAATTGAAAAAATGGGCAAGAAATTAGAAAAAAGTGAGCTCCAAACCTTTTAGCTCGACAAAGTTACACAGCTTGTGCAAGCTACAACCTCTCTTCTTTCACAATGGTTGAGCTTGTACCTTGAAAGTTTGCATATTTACAAGTTAGTCCTCTAAACAACCATTGTACATGCTCTTCATCTATTCATTTATTGAAATAATAAATAAAATTGGAATTTCAAATAATTGCAGCAATATTTTCTTTCCTACTTGTAAGTCACATGTTTCTATCTCTCTCTTATTTATTAGCCCACTTCTCTCAATATCCATTTTCCACTCACAATAAATTTGCCTAATTAACTCACGTGAATTTGTTGCAAATAAAATGAATGGAGGAAAGTACGTACAAAGTTACTACTTATCTATGACTCTACGAGTATTTGCTAGGATTCATAATGTTAATAAGACCATCTCAATTAAATTTTTAAACTCGTGGTTGAGGCTAAAAATATGTTATCTACTCTATATACCAATACCCCTTCACATCTGAAAGACCCTTTGGGATTGAAATGTGAACACAACACAAGCTCTGATACCATGTTATTAGACCATCTCAATCAAAAGCTTGCGTTAATGGTTGAAACTCGGGAACATGTTACATACTCCATCACACAATGTAACATATACGAGGTATGAAGTATGGAGATGTCTGCTTAAAAAAAGAATGTGCAATGTATATATAATTGTGTAATCTTAAAAGCGCAAGCTTGATTTGTTGAATTTGTTCACTCTCATCTCATAAAGTGGGTTGGTAAGAGGGAGAAATGTAAAAACATATCAAAATATAGCAAAATGGGTGTCTATTTGTAGATCTCGAAAAGTTATGAGTTTTGGTTTTTTTTTGATTTTTTTTAAACACGAAATTAGTTATTTAAGAATACAATTAAATTGGGATTATGCTTCTGCAGTGTACGCGTGTCGACCTCCCATTCGTCCAAGTCATCCTGCAGCGTGTTAGTGAAATGCTTTTTTTTTTTTTTGCCTGAAACCGCGTCAAAACGCGGCGTTTTGCTGCCCTTACTCACGAAACGCCGTCGTTTTGATGAGGAAGGAGGCAAAAAAAAAATATTTTTTCAGGCCCAGCTGGCGTGGGCCCCACTGATGACCGCGTCTTGCTTCTAGTCTTGGAACGACGAAACTGATGATGCGTCGTTGAGTGATTTTTTGGGTCTTGAAATTCTACCCAATTGTAGCCCATGAAGCAAATATTCTTAGATAGACATGATGCAATTTTTCAGCATTGCAGATGCTCTTACAAATGCTTGAATTTAACTAAATTTGAACTATCATGAATCGTTTAATTTTAAACCGTCTGATCATCAAAAAACTATTTTGTTACAAAATCGGTGGCTTTTTGGAAATTTAATTTATAAGTAATTAAAATTCAATGCTAACCATTTATGTATAACCACAAGTCAAATTATTTAAACAGAAATGAGTGTTTTTTTCATATTTCCTGAAAATTTTCTGATTGCGTTACTATTTGGTTTTGCTTGGTTGTTCACAAACTCACATGGTTTAGCCTAATGAACAACATTAACCTACAAACCTATTATTGTTGGAAATTTAATTTATAAGTAATTAAAATTCAATGCTAATCATTTATGGAATGACAAAAGTAAAGCCATATCTTATGTATAATTGCAAGTCAAATAATTCAAACAAAAATGAGCATTTTTTTCCGAATTTCCTGAAAATTTTCCAATCCGATTGCGTTACTATTTGTTACGTTGTTGCTTGGTGGTTCACATACTCACATGGGTTAGCCTATTGAACAACATTAACCTACAAACCTATTGGCACAACATTTTCAACATTTCTTGCTAGTAGTAGTACTCATTTTTTGTCATACAAAAAAAAAGGCACACTTTTGAATATACTAATACACCAATAATTTCTTTCAAAACTGAATGGATTGGCTTGACAAGTTCAATTGATTGAAACTATTTTGATTATACACCATAATTAAGCAATGTCTTACAAAAGGCCCTTTAGCTTAACAGTACAAAAATTAACTCTAAATAGAAGACTAATTAATTCTATAATTTTTTTTCTCATGAGTTTTCTAATTAAAAATAAATTATCAATGACAACCTACTAATATAAACTGTTGCAGCTTTCTTCTTATCTCTCATTCTCCTCATTTCAACAATCATCATACTTATGTAGTATTACCTCGTCTTCTACTGCCATCCGTTAAAGTGATGATGATGATATGCAACTCCGTTGTCCAAAACCCATTAAGTTTTGTTATTATTATGGTGGTTGTTTGTCGCACAATGTTGTGATTCTCAATTGTCAAATTAGGGATGAATTGATGAATTTGTCGGATCAATTAGTAGTAACATTACTACTTTCTTGTTAGTACACTCCAAATTTTAAACAAATATATACCACCATCCTCCTCCCTCCTAATAAGGATTTCTCTTGCTGTTGTTGATTGTTCATCTGTTCGATCGAAGGTCGCAATAATCATTGGCGAGCTTTGTGCTGTAAACTTCCAGTGCATCTCCTGTTATCGAGCTTAGCGACTCGATTGAGGAAAATGGTATATCACCGCCAATAGGCAGCAGCACCACCACCGACCAGAGTGAGCGAGGAGGGTTGGAGGGGAGCTTCTGGGTCGAATATGGGGGAGTTTCCCATACCCAACAAGTCCCAACTAAAACACCCTCCAGGTTCGGCGGCCTACCCCCTGCAGATGGGATGGGCCCCGGAACTGGTGACAAAACTGGTGTAGACCCCCGCTGTAGCCGGGTGGGGTCGCGGGAGGGAATCCACCCAGCTGGAAATCCATTGCGGGGGCCACCGTCGACGGGTCAGGAACCGGAATTCGGCCCCTCCTGGGCCCGCTACAGGAACGGAGGGGTAGGGCACGAGGACGAAGGGGAGGCTTGTGCCTTTTGGCTTACGACACCCGCCCCCGATGGGGCGTTGCGGAGAGCACCGCCTTTGTCCAGTACCTTCTGCCAGTCTTGCAAGTGCCTGGTTGGGTCAGGCTGTAGTTGTTGTAGTGCAGAATTTTTGTGTTGACGAGTCGCAACGTTGGCACTTTAATGGCCGCTCTCTGTTGTTGTTGTTTGCTGGCTCTTGCTTGGTTTTGGGTGTGCCGCTTTTCTGTGGTTGTCTGGTGGTTGTCTGGGTTGCGACGGCGGGGGATGTTTCCGACGACATCATGGCTATTTTCTTTTTGGGTGAGAAGGAAACTGAAAAGAGGGTGAGACTATGTTAGAAGAAGATGAATGAGAAGTGTGCTGTTAGAGTTTATGAGGAGGTGAGCTTGTGAGTTATTCAATAGTGGGTGGAAATGAGGGGAAAATGAGTGAGATTTTATGGATAGAGTGTAAAGTAGAAGAGACGAGAGAAGAAAGGAGAAGGAGAGAGTGAGTTGCTAGAAAGAAGTTTTTGGTATATATGGAGTAGCCGAGGGAGGCAAATACATATCACGTCGTAAGATTGTGATATTTGGAGAGACAAAATCTAATTAATCTACCAAAATGTTATCTTGCTTTCTTATTATTTCGTAATCGATCCTCTGGATTCTTTGGATTTTAGAATTTCTCTAAATTTACGCCTTTAAAAACTAATGATTGTTGTTACACAACAAGTGGACCGTTGCTAAAATTAACAAACAATACACTAATTTAAGAAATCTATCCTAGTTCCAAAGAATACACTAAATTTAAGGAGATTCTAATCAATTATTTCCTGGTGTTTCGAGATATTATTGTAATTGAACTACACTATTTGTAAAAAAAAATCTCTTCAATTGTAGAAACTAGAAAAGGTAAGAATTTGTTGGAAAAGTTGGATTTCTTGATTCACAAACGAAAATAACACCGTACATAGAAGTTGGTAATGTAATTATGAACCATACGAAGCATATGATATTTTAGTAATATTTTTTTATTTATATGTCGATATTGGTTCATTAAATTTGGGATAATTCACACCTAATCGTGCATTGCAAGTGGTCTGCAATTTTCTATTTGCGCGAGCTAGCATTCTTTGTTAAGATTAATAAAGCATACTTGTGTCTGTCGATGAACTAGATTAGTCTCGTGCAGTGCACGATTACATAGTTGTTTTTTTCAAAAAAATTAAACAAAACTCAACTACTACAAATAAAGTACTATATTCAATTTTAAAGCAAAACCAGGGTAATGTTTCTTTAAACTTGTGTAATAGAGTTGGTAATTGTCATGTTCTATTGAACTAGATGTTATGGGATGTAGCCTTGCTACTAATTAATTTTTAAACCCATGATTCTAGCCAATGGGAGAATGTAATCCACTATGTAGCCAATGTAGGTCAGGCAAGTATGGTGGGATGGAGACTAATGATAAAATAATARCAACWATTTGTCAATAGCTATGACATTTTTCAGTAAATTTTAGCAAATTACTAGGATATAATTGTAACTTTACTTATTTTTTTTTATCATCAAAAGTATAAATTTTTTAAAAAATAAAAGGAAAAAAATAATCAGGTGCAATGATTATTGGACAAGTGTCCACATGTACAATAGAGGCAAAAAAGTGGAYCCAAGTGTTGGAAGAAGTGCAAAAATCATTTGACAATTATTTCCTCGGTATCRTATTAACCGCAACAATTTGATATAAAATAGAAAGAAAAAATGTCAAATCATTGTAGTTAATACGATATGATGGGAGTACAACTATAATTTTAWMAAGTACGATTACATGCAATTTTGATAACTATAGAATATCTTTTGATAATTATGGACAATTTATTGTGATTGCAATTTTTAAATGGCAGCTATTACCTAATACTTGCTCGAGGAATGGATAGCATATATAAGGATCCATAGTAAAAAGGCAAGCAAGGACGCGCGAGCAGAATGAAGGGGAGTGCAGTGTAGATTGGATTGGAGTGTAGTAAGCGGCTTGGGATGAGAAGAAGTAGAATCATAGAATGATGAGTACGTACTCCACTGGTGCACTGCAGCAGTATATTGTATATAGTGCATGTACTGATGATGAATAATACAGTACAGTAGCTTATTAGGTCTGCAACATTGTCTAGTCCTTACTCCTTACTATGAACTGTCCATTTTTAAACTCCCCCCTTCTCAGCTGATTTTAGCCTATTACCACTATTGCCTTCTGTCCCTCTTTTTATTGATGCCCTTTCTTTTACTTACTCCTACTTCCTAGAGGAATGCCTCTCATCTCTTTAAGGATTTATTAATTATTATTACTACCCGCTGCAAAAAATAACTAATATACATACTCGTATCTTTTACTCGTATTTCTTTGGTTTGAATTCAACCTAAACCGTCTTGAGTTGAAATACGAATTAGCATAGGTCAAACAAACTGGACCTTAGCTACATTTATGATATATAACATGATAAACTCCGATCCATATATTCCTCAATACCTTGTARACGTCAATGCGAGTTGGACCATTAGATATTGGTCATATAGATCCGAGGTAGTTCGTACCCTTACTTAATTTGTACCATATTCTAACAAATGAAGTTTATAATATATTTGAGATTTGAATAGAGTGTTAGATTATATATTATATTCCTAGGCCTCAACCATCAGTTTAAGCTTTTGGTTGAGAATTGAGATGGTCCGGTTATCATGGTATCAGAGCCAACGTGACAAGATGTCACGAATTTGAATCTCACCCCATTCTCCCTTCTAAGTGAAATTAATTCGCGTCATAAAACTTGAACTAAGTAATTAGATTGAACTTAATTTAAAATAGTTAAAACTAAACCAAAAGTGAATCCGAAAAAAAACAAAAAACCAAGGTGTTAGAAGAATTTGTTATATATATTCATCTTAACTTATTTTATTAAGTTAAATTGTTTGGAACACAAAAGTAGCCGCTTTATTTATTCCTTACAACTATTAGGAAAAAAAGAAGGCTAATAAGACTTGAGTTGGTGCTGAGAAACTTAAAACGAACTGAGATCGAATAAATGCTTGATATTATTCTCCATGATCATAAATGGAGGCTTTAGCATGATTATTTTACATGGAAGAAGAAGCCACACTCACTACTCACTCAGACCGTTAATTAACTACTTTGTCTCATCAGTTGATCATCCTCGCTCTCTCAATACACCCAAAAGTCATTAAATTATTATTGTTTTTCTTATATTCATTTCTCCTTGCTTATTCCAATAATGTTACGCAGTATTCTTTTTTTTTTTTGTATAGTACGTAGTTTTAATATACGTATACTTAGCGAATTTTATTATCAACTAGATAATACCCGAGCAAATACTCCGATTTTCAATTCAATATGTAATTAAAATAATACAATATGAAGACCCATTATAATGAGTGTGCAAGTTATATCTTTATAATAACACACATATAGACAGAGACCACCACCACGGATAATAATAATAATATAAGAATTTTCAAAAATGACTAAAGTGAAATGACAGTAATTTCACGGAACGATAATGAAGGAAGTGACAGAAATTTCATGAATGAATGAAAAAACAAATATTCCTTCGTCACCAGAATAATTCCTACTTTAATTTCGATAGAATTTAGCCCAATATCACACATTCCACCACTGTCACATTACTAATTATTTACTTTATTAAAATTATCTACTCCGTATTAAATATTACTTCATTTTTAGTTGTGACCTGTTCTTTTTTTTACCCTCCTATCTCCTCTTTAATAAAATGAGCGATGAGCCCATTTTTTTCACTCTTACTCTTTTTCTAAAAGTGACACATTAGATTTATGCAACTTAATTTTTTTATATAGAATTATTTAGCTGGTTTAGAAAGATAACTTTTCAAAATTATATTATAAATTATTTGAACTCCTTTCTAGGAAAAAAATAAGGTGAGTATAACAAACCCTACGTAGTCTATGTTCGGTTGTTTGAATTTTTGTGATCTAAACTGTTGACTTGTGTAGTCAGTTTTTTTATTTTTTAACACAATAAACACATTACAATGCTAAAAATTGAAGTAAACATACCATAGTTTTGACACTATATCATATAACGTGTGCGTAAGTGTTGCATCTAAATTTTATATCTATATGATCTGATTTCAATTGCATTTATCAACTATATATAACATAATCCAAAAGTAATAATAATTAATAAATAAATTAATAAAAATAATAAATAAATGCTAAACAGATGATACCGTATATAGTAGTTGTTTATCCATAAAGTAGAAGAAGAGGGTGAGACACAAGCCGCCAAGAACGTTATCATTTAATACAAAAAGGACAAACAAGTAAAATCAGCCATTCACACCAAGTGACCATCTAACTACAATGGCCGAAGCAGAGAGAAAAGAGAAAGAAACGTGATCGAAGAACGCCGTTAGAATGAATGATGGTGTACTACAAGACTGAAACACTAACAGCTAAGCTCATATTTGAGTATTACTCATATTATACACATTTTAAAAACAAACATTTTTACTACCCAGTTTTTTTTAACAAAGTATCTAATTGTTATAATCTATAAATTAATTTGAGCATAATATAGTCAGGATATATAATGACAAAAATGTTATGTTAATGTGTTATGCACCCAATAGAAGAATTGGGGTGGCCCAATTCCCGTGAATATTATAACCAACACAAACTGAATCAAGGCATGAAAACAAGATTGATTAAAGGAACACAAATTTTGAGCAAGGATGTTACATTATTATTGTTACTTGCTTAGCTTGTGCAATGTGGTTACATTGATTGTGTGTTCTTTGCCACAATTTGCCACCTTGTGCATGCATTTTTCTTGCTATTACATTACTAGTCTACTACTACTAACATGGCCTCCCAACGTTACTTCTCATGATCTGCATGTTTTAAGTTTTAACCATCGAGGTTTGCGTGCTTTTGCTTACTGAGCTGCGTTATTTTCGTGGCTAAGGCGTATGTTGCACGATATGATTCTTACACACACTTTCTTACACTTGTGTGTTCGTAATGTTGTTTTAATAACGCTGTCTTTCACGATTTAAGTGAGAGCAACCTCACATTGATTAAAAAATATAAGATAATCTGTTTTGTTTATTGTAATAGTCATTTTATTTTTATCTGATATTATATAGTAATAATGTTGTAAGAAGAGGAATGTTATTTACTCGCATTTTAAAGTAGGCACGAGATATTTATAATGCTTAAAACTACACCTTATTTTCAGAAAATAGGAATACATTGATCAATTCATTTAGTTTGAATAAATAGATTTTATGAGGAAAAAATAAAGTGAGCAATAGAAATTTATAATGCTCAAACAACTTAGATGTTTAAATAAATAGATTTTAGGAGTATAACTATGAGTACCTTCTATAAATACATTCCTTTAGTTGATAACAATTTCACCTTGTCATGCTAATATTAATTTATCAGTTAACATACGTCGGTTAAAAACGAATTACAATCTGATGACTTGTATAGACCAGATTTAGCATATAGCATTAGTATGAAACATGCCAAAATGCATGTCGTCATTCTTCCTTAAAAAATCCACGGAAATTCTCACAAATCATCTCGTGAATGTCCTTTGTTCGGATATCTAGTGACCCATTTGTGATTTTGATGAAGTTTAGTAAGTAATAACAATCACGTTCATTCACTTTCAATTTATTTAATGAATATCTTATATAATCAAAGATAATCAGAAAGTTACAATTTTAACCCTGGATATATATCTTTACCAAAGATATCCATGGGATGGCTCGAATTTCTCAAAATCCACAAAATTATATATGGAAACTTACTATCATCACAAATCCAATTATATTATGCATAAGTTCATTATATCATGCAAAACCTTGACATACCATGCCAAACTCACTAGTCACTACACTATTCAAAAACACACTATATCATGCATGTAGGTCAAATACATGTCATTGTCGAACAATTAACTAATATCTTCAATTCTTCATGCATGTCGATCAAAGCACCAAAATGATATTCTATATAACTTCAATGTATATATCTAAAAAAAGCTCTTATATGAAAGTTAATACTGATTATTACAGCCTAGATGCACACAAAATTATTACAAATTGAGTCCATTTAAGTTTCTTTAATTTATAAGAGCCCATTTAAAAATTAATCAATTAAAATATTGTTCATGAAAATTAATTTTGAATACTAACTAAATTAACGTGCGATTGCAATGCTCTAGCTATTGCAACAATTTTTTGATTTACCATTATAATAGGTTTCCTAATGCAACTAGTATTAAGCAATGAACTTGTATCTTCTGGTCCGTTTCCGCAAAGTATTATTACTTTGATGGAGCTGAATTTAACTTAATAAAATTCTCGCGATATCTTCCCTCCAAAAAAAAAGGCAATAGTCGTTGCAATAGATTGTGACCGAGATTATCTACACTTTCACAACTCACAAGTTAAACTTTGTTCAATTATTCAATACTTATTAAAGAAAAATCATATTAGATTAAAGTTATGTTCAGTTCAACTTATTTAGGTATTCTATTGTAGTGCTGCTTATTAAAAGAAAAGTTCAGTTTAGATTAGATAAGAAAATTTTAAATTGAATCGGAAAATAATAAGACAAAAAACTACTCCATTATAATTGGAATACAAAAGGTCAGTTTAGCTTAGATCAGATAAAAAAATTATATATATATATATGTAACGAACCTTATATTATTTTTACATTATTTTTTTAATTGTGGTGGTTCATCACCATGTAGAATCCATCATACCACTTGCAATACACTCATGTGCATTAAACTATACAATTTTATTTGTTTCGATCTCTCTTCAATCTAAATCTACTTTTTAACCCACATTTCTCATATTATATTAGATTCCATATTTTAGACCCAAATAGTGTATGGTAGGCTCTTCAAGGAACCGTGGGATAATTTTTTGTATAATTTTGGAAGTCTGGATATTAATATAATAGCATAAAAAACCAATGTTGAGAAAAATACGTAAGGAAAAAGAGTTTTAAGGAAAATGTAACGCTGTTTTAAATCATAACGCTGTGTTCTGTTCCTATGTGTCAATCTGAAATAATTTTTAAGGTAACAACGTCGAAGATTATGGTCGGATTGTTGCTCTCTTTCACACAAACAATATTAATGTTTATGTTTCGTTTTTCTACAAAATAAAAAATTATAGATCATTCTCACAGAAAGTAGCTGTTAATGTCCTTCGGACACAAGTCCAAAAATGAGGTATGGATATATAAATTTAAATATAGATGTGTTGAGATAGTATTGTGGATAATTATGAATGATGTACTCCGCGGTGTCGATTTACCTTTCATAATGAATATTTAATATCGCTGACATATATTCAAGTTCATTGCTGATTAAGTTTATATGAAGGGATTAATTAATAAAAGAAAGAAGGAGAAGTATAAATATAATATAAGGCATGATAGAATTGATTATAAATTGTAATTAGATTAAATATAGATGCAACAATGCTTCTTATAAAATTTGAACTTTAAATTTAGTAATTATTAAAATGAGATACATTGTGAGAAGAGAGTATTATTGAGAGAAAAGAATTTATAAAAGTCATGGTGTCATCTTGTGATTCAGTGTGGTATGCTTGAGATATTTAAATAGAGAAGAGTTATAGAATTTACTTACTTTATAATAATTTAAAAATTAGTCCATCTATTCGTAAAGCTTTGGTCAGCTTCCAATTGAAGATAGTAGTTGCATGTACAACAAAGGGGAAATCGAAGAGAGAAGATGAGTGACTAGAAAGTTTTTGGGATTATCGGTTCCACCAATCTCGCGAAAGAAGAGAAATAGGGAGATGGCAGAATCGTAAAAATCCAAATCATAACACAGGTCGATGATAATGTAGCATCACTAGTCAAGTCAAGGGAACCATAAAATTATTACTTCTTGTCTGCCTCATCCAACATTGTATCGAGAGCCCGCCTACATCACTAAGCTCCCACTTATCTCCGGTACTTATAACTTGCAACATTTTATTAGAACGAGTTTTATGTAGAGAGAAATATATTGACGATCAATACTTTTGGAATAATGGATAAAAATGTAGGGTTATTAAACTAATGATGACAAAATGAAGGATAATAGGAAAATGGTTGAAAGATGACAAATAGAATAAATGTAAAAGTATCCATGGGATCACATGCTTAAAAGGAAATGTAACAAGTAAATTGAGAGCATTTAAGAAAACTATAACAAGTTAATTTTAGCACAAAAAAATATTATAAGAATAAAGCGAAGAGATACTTAGTACCACAGCAGATATTTACCACCTTAATACAATTAACTCGTGTGATTTCATTAATTTACATGTTTAATTGATTTTCAATGAAGTTCATATAATAATAATTCCTCGTTTTGTTTTAGCTGCCCATTGTTGAAATTCGAACGAGGAAATGTGTGAATTGATGAGTGTGTATTGAGGTATTATAAAATGTAATGGGTCAAAAAGAGAGAAAGAAGTTAAGTAGTGTGTGATGAATATTAATGGAGAAGGGAAAAGTTTGTGGACCACAAAAAGATGGATTGAAGAGGACTTAATGAATACTAGTTTTTGTGCACCGGTGCGTGTTGTAATATGTAATGTCCTCTATTTATCAAAAATGATTATATGGTAGGATAATACAAAGAGGTTTAAGCTAATAGCAATACAATTATCTGAATTTGTAATATTTTTGTAATTAATTAATTGTCTTTAAAGTTGAAATCAAAATCGAAACCATGATAGTTTTATAATTAGGAATAATGTTATTGTTTAATGTTATGAACAAGTTAACTCACGAATAAATGAATTCTTCATATTTAATCAATAACTAGTACAAGGCACATCAATTCCATAAATTTCTAATCTTCATTAAGGGTATAAAAGTCTTTTAAGAGGGGGGACACCATCTTCCTCCCCCCTTCCCTTATATAATAGAGATTTTAAGTGTGATCCCCAATCCAAAAAAGGAAAAAAAGAAAAGTCGTGTATCTTTTGGGAAATTTCCCTAAATGAACAATGAGACAACTAAAAAAAACGGAGGAAGTAAGTAAATTACCCCTTGCTTAGGGTGAGTCTAGCTACGTAGAAGTAGTGATGTCCTTAGTGTTTTTTATTAAGTACCAAGTAGTACGAGGCAAAATTATACTCCCTACGTAATGTATTAACTAAAACGATTGGATATTTTTCTTCTCGACTTTATGTCATATCGTTGCAGTTATTACGTTATGGAGGGAGTACAAAGTATCAATATATTAGAGTAGTATAATTTTCATTATTCTTTCAATGCCATTGATAGTCCAAACTCCAAACAGTCAGGAGTTCATATTTCGGCGTATATAAATTATTTATTTTTGGACTTATTTTCAATACTTTAGAAAATTGATTGAGATAAGTATGAATGTAGTTTCCTATATGCACAATCAAATTGAAAACAACATAGTCATAATAATGATATACAGTATAAGTTGATACTATTGATGCTGGTTCCTGTGTAAATGATGATTAAACTGCAGAGTGTAGTGTTATTAATTAATGAGGAAAGGAGTGTCGAATTCAGTGGCCGAGTAGCGTAAGTACATTATTACAGGTCCTTTAATTTTTGTAGTGGACATTCCTGTGCAATTTTGAAGGATGCTGAAAGTGAATCGGYGACCTTATAAGATGATGATACTGTAATCTTCTTCTGTTATGCTTCAATTCTTGGAATAATTCTGATCTTTCTTCATTGCCCACTTTCAAATAATACAGTAGTTCCCTTGATTTGCTTTTTGAATGATTGGACTACTGCTCTTTGCATTAACAACCTCTCTACTCTTGATCATCTGTATGACAATACATTGATGTAACCATGTAAAGTGATATCACTTCAATTATGAGCATATCCTCATTCTTTGTGGTGATTTGTTAGGCTCGCTCTGTTTCTTTGGACTTAATTGGTGTTGAATTGAATTGCTCTAAACTGAATTGAATTGAACTGAAATGAATATTTTATGAGAGAGGAATATTAGGTTAGGGAACTAAACTAAACTTAACTTAACTTATGTACCATAAAAATAAGTCCAAAGAAACAAGACCTTACTGTATGACTTAAACATTTTGTTGGTATAACGATTTTTCGTAATGAAATACTTAGTTATTGCTACCAAACAAGTCGATTCATTTTGATTCATTCACAATATTATTCAATTTGCACATCATTTGTAAGACCATGATATATATCGAAGAGGATGTACACTATACAACCAATGTTACCTTATAAGTATCACCCAAGTGTAAAAGGTAACAGTAACACTATACAAATGTTGAACACTTAAGTTCATATTTTTATGTGCTCAGATTGTTCTCCCTTCTGTTCGTATTACAGGCCGGACACATATACTTTCTAACCTAACTTACTTGATTTTGTAACTAGTTCATAAGTCACTAATTATTAAATTTTTTTAACTTGAAAAGATTTTTAAAATACATTCATTCTATCTTTTTGTTGTTTGCTTTTATTTATGTTGAATTATATTTAAAATTTTATTTTTTTAAAATCCATATTAGCCATTCTTGAAGTCATGTACAGTACAGTGTATTCCATTAAAAAAAAGAAAGGACAATGTTATATCTAGTCCAAAGGGCTACATATAAGAAAATTAATTATATTATTATAAATGGTAAAATTTAGTGAAAATAAGACAAAGTAACACAACATTCAATGTAATAAGTGTATGATTTAAAATTTATTTTCCATATTAAGCTTCTTATACATAGCCTTAAGGGCTATCCGGCTATGTATATCATTTTCCTTAAAAAAAATCATTGTTTAAATATAGAGTATTAAGGTCCAAAGTGACAAATCAACCCCCTTATTTCTACTAATTGTGCAATGTAGCCCCTTATGTTTTTATTGTAGCAAACCACCCCAACAACTTTCAATTTATGTAAAATTTAATTAAATTAATCAATTTGTTACACATTTTGTTATAAAAATACATTATAAAAATATTTAATTAATCAAATACACTCAATATACATCTTTGTTGTAAAAACCATGTAGCTTTGTTGAGCTACAAACTCAACCATTCTTTCTTCCTTTTKTTTTCACTATGTCATTAAATTTTAAGCTATAAYATTTGTAGCTTTACATTGTGAATAGTTGTAGCTTTAAATTGATATAGCTTGAAAAGATGATTTGGCAAATAAAGCTACACGATTTGTAGCTTGCTATTGTGGATGCTTTTAGATTAGCAAATTGCCTTCCTAAAAATAATGTTAAACGAAGTCCAAAAATATTTGTAAAATTAAAGTTCATGTCTTATGAGCAATGAGACGAAAATATCCTCAAATTTATTGTTGCGATAATTTTATTAAAAAATTGAAAGTGTCTCAGGTATCTGGAATTTAAATAAAATTTAAAGCATGCAGCCTGTAGCCCTATGCAATTCCGAGTCTCCTTTGATTCTTATATATTTCATTATCGATGACAATTTTCAACTACTGACCGAGTTGAATTTCTACAATGATTACCAAGATCAGATCTGCATATACATAATATGTAAATTCACCACAAAGCAAAACAAACCACAACATTTCAAGTTGAATTTAAAATAAATACTTTGGACCTTACAAAATTGGAAATAGATTTACTCAATATACAAATTGAGAAAAAAGGAGAGAAAGAAAAGGCCCAAAGGTACTTTCTAATTCTGTTCCTTCTCATGTTTTCATCCAAATGTTTTCTCAATGAATTGAATTTATATTTTTTCAATATTCTAACCCAATTTCCTAAATCTCCACAATTTTATTTTAATGCTACAGTATGGTATGACATCATTCGTCTACTCCGTCTTTACATGTCAATCATAAATCTACCATATACACTTCTAACAACACTTGTAATCCTAGTTCAAAAAACAATTAATATATGATTACAATGATGATATACTACTGGTGGGTATCAGCACTTCTCTAAGCGGCTATTGCAATTTGCAAACATTATTTGGCAATAATTTGAAACGTGTTGCTATCTGAACAAAATGTTTAAGTTCTGAAAGAAGCAAGGATAATTTTACTGATTCATATCAAAGGAAATATATTGCAGTTGTTTACAGTCTTCCAACCTATATGAGTTTCAACTGATAACTAATTACACCCATTATTGTTCACATCACCTGACTCACAGAACACGTTCCTATGTTCCAAATTGGATTATGTCATTAGCATAATATGAGCTCTTCTTAAATCATAGATAATATCATAGGAATTATACCTAATCCAAAGATTTAAACTATCTCTTAAAAGCTTATCATATTGTTGTTGTTTCCTCTAACACATAAGCATGTATAATCCAACTGATAATATATAATACAGAAGAATTAGGGAAAATATACCTTAAATGCGAGAGTGGGTACATTATAGTACCATACAAGAGAAGATAAGTAACAAAACTAAAGTTGAAAATTACCCTTAAAAACCTTTCATTAGTAGCTTTTTTCCAAGCCATCAATTTATAATACAGTGGCAAAGATCTATCTCATATCATTTTCAGCATAAGGAATGGCGTCGAAGACATGTAATGACACGATAACCAGAAGCAGATATCAACAGAACGTATTGTTGAAAAAAGTTAGTAAATTTTAATCCACAGAAAGAAGACAAAGAGTGTGATTTTTATATTAAACCCACACAAAAAACCTGAAAACATTATCAATAGGCTTCATTCCAGGGGTAGTATCATCATGTGTTATTTCTAATCAGTTAACATCTAAATGTTTCATGACAATTACAATCAAACAAGCCCACACTAATCAGAACGACTAACAGAAATGAATTAATAAAAGCTACCAAAATAAGATACCTACAGCAAAACAAAAAATAAAAATTAAAGATCAAATGATCAATAATGCAAGAACTGTAACACAGTAGCCAAAACACGAAGGTTAATACAATCAAAGTTATCAACAAATAAGAAATTAGAACAGAGAGCGCGATTGTGGGGTTACATGAAACTAACACCAGTCGATACGCTTGTTTTAAACGCTTATTGGAGAAACTTGTTGAAATTTTGGCTACAAGAATGTCAACAAGATCTTCAGCAGCAACAAAACTTAACACCCTTAAATTTTATATTAGCAGGTGTCTCCCTACCCGATCCCAGAACCACCCCTACAATATAGACTTTCCATTGATCAGTCAGCCAGTAACCCCGATTACTGGGTGTGTCAAAATCACAAGTCCAACACACCAAAACTTTTTTAAAGCATGTAAACATATCAATTCATTGATTTCATTTTTCTATTGATGTTATGATATTCAACTCTCTTCAAATAAATAGGACATACACTTTATTTAATGATAATCAGATCGTGCTCGTCAAAGATAGGAAGATAGAACCGATGGTATAATTAATAGGTTTTTTTCCAAACAACACGTACATCTTACTGTGTGGGTCAAGGTGTGAGTATTATATCTCTTCTCACATCTCCCACAAGTCAAGCAAGCATCTTGTACTCATAGCGCTCAAGAAAAAAAACATTATCCAACTGATTAGAAGAACCTTGCAATTTATAAATTCTTCTACAAAAAAAGATTTAAATTATTTAGAACCAAAAATAGTCAACTCCTTGCCCAAATAAGTACTGTCCAACGATGATGAATTTAATTACATTAATTATCATGTATTTGTAAGCCTTATTTTAAGTGAAAATCCCGGTGTACCTCAAATTGCCTTTTCCCACTAGTAACCTCCAACTTTTTTGAATCCAGTGTTCCCTCAACTCTCATGTTTACCAAATGACTTTATTTCAAGTTTTTTCCGTATATTGGATTTGCCGTTAATATTGATAGTTTTGCAAGCCTTGGTTTAAAAAATAAACCAACCCTCTATCCCATACTCACCCCACGTAAACCCCACCCCTCATTCATATCTTCATTCAACATACCCCGTCATTTCCATCATATTCATTTCAACATTCATTACCACACCATAATCGTACCACCACACAACCATTAATTAATTCCCCAACCGTCCAATCGAACACTACAATCTACCATCTTCCGCCCAATCATCCAATCGCAAATTCAACAACAAAAATTTAGTCGAGGTTAGGACCTGGATTTGATCTGTCGGTTTGATTGTGCGCCCGATTGGTTATTAGGTCAATGGTGGTGGAATTGGTTTTGTGCGCTTTTTGGATGAATCCTTGGTCAATTTTCTGGTTTAATTTGGGTACGAATCTGATGCCGTTTTCGGTGGTGATTTGCGTTCGAATTCGAGTGGGTTTGGAGGTTGGTTTGCACGAAATTTCTGAGTTTTGGTGCATTAGGTTCTTTTTTTGAGCATTTGCTTGAATTTTCTGTTTAGTTAAGCTCAATTTGCAATTTTGACCAAAGTGGTTGTTCATTGCAGTTATAGATCTGAACATTGGTTTGCTCTTTGCGTTTGTTCGTTTGTGTTGTTATTTTGTTCACGAAATTAGGCTGCTAATGATGATATGATTCGAAAATGCCCTGGTGTTCTTGTGTTTTATGATTGATGAATAGGTGGAGGTGTTACGTGGGGTACGTGATGTTGGGCGCAGTAGGTTGATTATTAACAAAGTGTGCAAAACTAATCAGAATATTTAACGGCCAAATCTTAAATTAACGAAAAAAACAGAATAAAGTAGTTGGTACAACCAAGAAGTTTGAGACGATGTCACCATTGGATTAAAAAAAAGTTGAGATTACCAGTGGGAAAAGGCAAAATTGGAGTTACCACTGGAATTCCCTATTTTTACTGCAGTACCACAGATCAAATGACAAGCTTATTTTCAATTGTGGCTTCAGCTTAATTGTTTATCCTGACTTTTTGAAAAATAAATCATACCACTGTATAGTATGATACCAATTTCATTGAGGAAGCTGTAAGAGCAATAGATCGGATAACCCAAAAGCCCACAATAGATGAAAAAAGAAGATGAACAGGAAAATAACCAATATAGCAAAAACTAAAAAGATCAGCACAATCATTTACTTCAAAATTTTGTCAGAACAGTTGGCAAACAAATGCATTTTAAGCAAACTAAAACTCAGTTCTAGTCAATATCTGAACAAGCCTCAAGATGATTATCTTCTTCAGATCGTCCACAAGCCCACAACATTCTTAATTCCGCATTAGTAAAGAAACAAACCATGATGAAATAGCAAACAAACCTGCCTGTAAGAGCCAGACTATATTTCTCTTAAACTTGCAAGACTGGATTTATGATTATATGGCATAACCATAGAGAGCGGAACATTCCCACGCCAAAAAACAAAATCAAGCAAGAATAAATAGGTTCATTACAACCAAGATTTCGAGGATAAGCGATAAACACAATAACACAACAATTAAACACAACCCAAATAAATGCAATACGAACATGACCCAACCCCCCCGAAATTCAATAAAAAATAAAATTACAATTAAATTCATAAATCATACCCTAAATATTAATTCATAATACAATGATGACAATATCATAATTCAAATCTAAAACATAATATTACGCGAATCATTCAAAGAAAATTGATTAGATAACAATCTTATAGGGTGGGCTCATACCTTTAAGAATTGGACACAAAAACAAAGGAAGAGGAGAGAGGAAGACGGCGGTGTCGGATGAGCCGCCAGGGGCGCGTCCTGCTTCTGTGTTGCCTGGCGCCCCGCAGCTGCCTGGGTGGCGTCTGTTGCTCGCGAAGGAGAGCATGAAAGCGAGAAAAGGGAGAGAAGGAGAGAGGAAAGAGGGAGAAGAGAGGGAAGAAGAGGCAGGACGCCGAGTTATAGGAGGTCGTCGAGTCAGTAAAACAGGACGCTGGGGGTCGTTACGAGGAGAGTGAGAGTTGATTGTCGACGTTAGAGGGAGAGTATTTTGGGGTTGAATTGGGCTTTGTCAGTCGAGATGAAGAGAGTGAGACTTGCGAGTTTTATTTTGGGGTATAATTTAAGTATTTTTGTTTTTTTTTTTAAAAAAATAGCAGACAGACGTATCGGTCACTAACACAATCGGTGCTAATTTTGAGTCAAAAACACACCCGCCCAACTAATTAATTTTCTTGCGAATTAAATCGGGTCCTAATACTATTTGGCGACCATTATCGGTCGTAATTAATTTTTTGCGACCGAATACTCGGTCCATAATTTGGCGAACCGAATGAATCGGCGCAACAATCGCAATAGCATGACAAAAATCGTCGCTAAAGCACGTCCGGCATCGAAGATGAAATCTATAGTGATATTAGTAATGTTCTCTCATCCTTGAAGAAATGTTGTTGAGTAAAAGAGAACCTTACCTTGAATGGCTTGTTTAAAGTTAGAGTAGAAGATGCCACACTTTGATTATCACCTCCTTTCACTTCTAAGGAAGTTGTGCCCTTGCTTCTTCTTTTCAAGTTCTCTTCTTATTATCTTACGTACATTCTATTTATATTTTCATTCCTTACACCCATCCTCTGTTAAAATCGAATGTTCAAATTAAATTTAAATTTACCGTTAATTATTAACAATATGAAATATTAATATTGAAAATGGATTACTCTTTTGCTGCAAGATTATTATAGATATCACTCGTGTCATTTATGATTCATGCTTTCAATTTCGATCAAAATTTATATAGAAAAAGTTATTCTATATCTTTTACTTTAACTTTTATTAATTCAATTGAAAACATCTTTTTCCATGCTGATCCTACTATGTAAAACCTCTTTTGAGGGTCCCGCTATCAAATTATAAAAGATTTCTACGTAAGTGTTCATGCAAATATCAAACTTTGAGGGAACCACATACGAAGCATAGTCCATTAATTAGCCTAAAGGCATATATTTCTTGGATATTAATTGAGTTCTAGGTTTCGCCACCACATGATCTCTGCAGCAAAAGAATTCTTGAGGCATCAAAATGAAGCAATCGACCAAATGCAAAGCATAACACAGTTGTATAACTATGTGCATCACTATTCAAAATTCATATGGGAAACCATAAAATATAACTTCTGCGTCGCCCTATCCAGCATTATCAGAGCCCCCCTAATACTTAACCCACTTAGCTCTCCCTCCTTTTATAAACTGCTATCATTTCTATATATATCGACCAACCAAATTTCTCATGTAAGAGAATAAAAAAAGCTGTACACAGATCACTTTATGGCAATTAAAATGGAATCCACAAAACTTGTGTATGTGCGGTTATAAAAATAAATACAAAAGATAAAGATAAAGAGGAAAACACGTACGATTTTATTTACAAACCTAAGATATAAATCCTCTTGTACAAAATTCTCTATCTTTTCATTTGATTTCCACCGTTTATTGCTTAAATACATATAATTAATAAGTAAATGAACGTTTCCATTAAGTAACAATAATCCTTTTATAACCAAGTACAGTATTAAGTTTCATCTATAATGAGAATATTTATATAAAGATATTAGTAACGAGGTGGGAACTTGGTTGATATACTTTCGCCATTCTTATAATAACACAGACAGTGTGAGTCAAGGAGGAAGAAGGCTATACTTATGTTACCACCTCTTGTCCTAATCAATACATTTAATCGGTAATGTTTCATTCAATTAAGGGATTTAATTCGTTTTTCAACATAAGTTCAAATACATAATACTTCCTCCGTTTTTTTACATTTGCCACACCGTGAATATATCTTTAGAAAACCACGACAATTTTAATAATTTTGTCGGGTGAATTGATACTGACTAGTCACTATGGATCAAAATTAAGTGGGTCCTAAAAAGAGAGCCAAAGAAGTAAGTAAGTTGTAATCATGAATATTCTCTAACAGACGAAGCTAGGGGAACCAATGTTATTTTGGAACCTCCAAACAAAAACAATTCATTTGTAATGCTACTGGTATCATTAGCAATCATCTTATTTTATTCGTCACTCGCATGCCCTTGCCCCCCCCTATGAAATTGACCTCGTATTTTACAAAAATGATAATGGTAGTATCATATAAAAGGCTTATAGCTATATTACAATACAATTTATTGAAATTGTTAATTTTTTTTGTGAAAATAATATTGAATGTTCTTTAAAGTTTGACATTTCAATAAAACCCCTCCCATATGTTTAATTATCAATTTCTGATCGAACTAGAATTTTCAATTCGTAATGTCGCATTGCTGATATTATACTCACCGATAATATATATGCAAATTTGTCATATAATCACATAACTAGAAAACACTACTCATATCTTCCATCTCCTATGATTTCATGATTTTCAATTATAGAGCTATTAAAGATCTTCTAGAGGGAGCTTGTGACACCATCTTACCTCCCCCGTTCTCCCTTTATTGATAATAATGATCTACATTGTCATCCCCTCATCCAAATAAAGTCTAAAAACATATATAAATCGAGTATTATCTTGTGAATTTCTCCTTAATATTTGCTATTAATAGGAAAAGTTATCGAACTATAAAATACATAAAACGAAGATATAAGAAATTACCTCCGCAGTAGTGTAGAATTTCTACATACTTGATAGAGCCAATATGATCCTTAGGTTTTTTATTTGAGTTTTAATGACTCACTTAGTTAGTATACGAGGGCTATATTGGTATTACTCCTTTAGACTTAATCTATTCATTATCTAAAACACAGTTCTCTTTCTCTTATCTAACTCCATGACTACTTCATTCATATCTTCCATTATACTTTATTTATTGGAGAATTGTATAGTACAATGCTTAAAATATATTAGAGTAATTTTATAGAATTTTTTTCACTATTTTTTATCACTTTTATCAATGCCAATATTATACTTCACATCTCCCAATATCTCAGGATTTTATTAATATTTCGCTATATGTACAATTATTTATTTTACTTTTCAATACTTTGAACGTCGATTTATGGGAAGATGAATTGTAGTTCCTACTACGCATACAATCAAATTGAAAACGGAAACACGATCATAATAATGGATAATACTAGTTATTAATTTACGATACTTAGTTAATGCTCGATTCCGCGGCAAAATTGGTATGATTTAAACTGCAGATGTTATTCTATTCACACCCCATTGGAAAGATAGTCGAAGTCATTAAGTTGGCCGAGATGTAGCCTCTAATTAGACTTTATTACGTCCGTTAACTAATTTATACTATTCATCGTCATTTTTAGAGATGCTAGGAAAGTGAATCTTGCGACTCTTAAATTATGAGGTACGAAATTTCTCTTCTGTATGCTTCAATTTCTAAGATAAGTTTCATCTTCAGTGCCCACTATTCAAATATATAACAGTAATTGTATCTCTACTAATGTCTTTGTTATCACTTATCTGGTACTATTTGCTCTCTCTACAATTAGACAACCTCTCTTATCTCTTTGATCATCTTTTATTGAAAATACATTTGATGTATTCAACCATTTAAATGATTATTTCGTTCATATATGAGCATATCCTCATTCTTGTGTATGTTTGTTGCTCGCTCTTCTTTACTTAATTGTGTTAATGATGCTCTAAACTGAATTGAATTTGAACTGAATGTGTTATGGATTGCTTTTTTTAATGTTATTATAGTAGTATTACAATAATTTTAGGAAGGAAAAATCACAAAAAATCTGAAAAATCAAAATCCTAAACTCTAAAAAACAAACTGTTTCTTTATACTTATCTACCATAAAAATAATGTCCCAAATATAATCTATTATACCTCTTTCCCTCTTGTTGTTTATGACCTTATAACACTTTGTTTGGGTTAAAACATTTTTCGTAATTGACAAACTTATTATTCAGCACTAGTCCAAGAGCAATCAAAAACCTTATTATTTCTGTATTCATCGATAATATTATGTACATTTGATGCACTATCATTTGTGTGAAACCGATGATTATATGAAGCTGTATTAAGAGGAATACACATATACAACGCATTTTTTACCTTTAAATGACACCCCCAAGTGTAAAGTCCACAACCTACACAGTACAAATGTCTTTAACACAACTTGAGTTCAAATTTGTTATCTACTTTTCATAATTCTTTCCATTCCTTATTCCGTTTCTAACAGTCCCTACCACATTCATACACAATATCTTCTAACCAACTCTCTACTTATGAATTACTATCATAAGGCACTAATATATTAAAGTTCTTCTACACTGTCTTAAACGAATTATAAGTAACATACATAATACACTCATATTATCATTTCTCTTGTTCTATGTTTGCTTAGCTTTCTATAACTCGAGACGGGTGTTGAATAGATTATATTTGAAATATTTATTTATTTAATAAATCACCTATAGATTGAGCATTCTAAGAGTCCCATTTTACCTATGGTATGCAGGTATTCCTCATGTAAAAAATAACATAATGGACAAAGTACTCTATTATGCATGTCCAATGTGGTGATCCTTTACTATATAATAAAGTAACTATAATAATGTATAAACAATGGTCTACAAAATTATTTATGAAAAATAAGAACCACACAAAGAAAATTATACACAACATTCGAAAGTAGGTAAAAGGGTTCACGATAAAATTATTTATCCATATCTAACTTCTTTCCATGACTATTTTTTGTAGATACTCTCTCTAATGCCTATCCGCTATGATATATCATTTCCTAAAAAGAATTTGGGTTTAAAGTAATACGCGAAGTCCTAATAAGCCAAAGTTACAAATCAAACACCACCCTTATTATCACTAATGTTACAAGTCGAATTCCCCTTATGTTTTATGTACATAACCACCCAACAACTTTCAATTATGTAAAATTTAATTAAATAATCAACTAGTTACACATTTGTTCGCGGTATAAAAAATCATTGACTAAAAAATATTTAAATATAATCAATATATACATCTCCAACTTTTGACATTATAAATCATCTCTTTGTAAATCTTCTACTTTTTCTTTGTTTCTACACAACTCACCCTAATTGTTTTCTATCACTTGTATTAATCACTATTAGTCATTTATATATTTTAAGGTATAACATGTGCTTACATTCGAAGATATTTGTATTAAATTGATTTTAATCAGCCATTGAGAAAACCCGACCTTTGTCTAGAATAAGAGCTACCTTTACTAATTCACTTGCTTATTTGTAATCACCGATTAAGCAATTCCTATCCTAAAATAATCGTTTAAACTCAATTCTCAAAATAGTTGCTCAAAAATTTAATCATGTCTTGCACTAAAGTATCAATTAGACAAAAATCCCTCCAAATTATTTATGGCGCGAACAAATTTATATAAGAAATAATTTAAAGTGTCCAGGTGATCTGTATGACATCTTTCCTGTAAATATAATTTATACAAAATTTTAAAATATGCAAATTAAAGCCCGCCACTCATTGAGATATTGTTATAGTTTGATTCGATGTATTTAAGTTGCGCTGAAATAACCATTATTAGACTGAAAATAATAAGCACCGAGATTTTTAAACTTAATATAACCAAAAGAGAAATATTTAATTAACTTCCAATATGTGTGACAAATTAATTAGTCTCATTAAAACATATGATCCTCTTTAAATAATATAATAGATGTTGAATAACATTCAGAAAAAAGTTAAGAAGAAGAACAACAAAATTGATTTAGCCCAAATAAAAACCAACAACAAATATTCTGAAATAAGCTCAAGCCAAAAAAATATTACAGCCATGCAGCCGCAGTAAGTAATTGGGCTGTAAAATACATACTCCCAATTACTAAAATGAACTGCGATCTTAGTCTAGACCGCAAACTTCATCTCAGACACCTTGCCCATATCCAAAGTACGTCCCCTCCCCCGCAAAAAATCATAATGGTTTCAAGGATACAACTATCCTGGGCAAATTTCAAAATTTTACGAAAATTCGAAATTTCATAAACTACAAAATATAAAATGTTCATATTCAAAATGATAAATGTTCTATAATCATGGAAGAGAAAACTTAGTATTTCGAAATAAAAACATTCTATTAAAAATGAACATTCTGTTCGAAAATGAACATTGTCAATTCCAAAGCATCATTATTAGTAACATAGGTCAGGCAAATAACCATAATTACTCTCTATATCCCCAAGCGTGACATAATCTAATTTTCTGTCGCGAAAAGCGCCAGACACAACAAAAAATTTTATAAAACCCTAGACTAATAAAATATGGGAGATACTTAGCTTACTTTTGCTTTCTCATTATTATTTTTGTTAAAAATTTCTTATTCCTTGTAACACTTAGTACTAATAATATACTCTCTCTGTTTTCCTTGAAAAAATCTACAAACATCTTATTTGGCGTGTAATAAATAAAACTAATATAGATATAAAGTGTTAGTTAGAATATAGTATATCCCCCTTCACTTGAAGTTTCCTTACCATACATCATTGGTGGTGTGTAAAAATGGAAAGAACTGAATATTA
>SNQN01003093.1:3121-19206 GCA_008642245.1 Bassia scoparia
TGAGTAAAATATGATGTGATCGATCTTTAAAAACATGTAATAGGTTGTGTTTGTAGTAGTTAGGCGCGAAAACCTTAAAAACGCCCTATTACGCCCCAACTTGACTTTTTTTTGTCTTAACGTGACCAATCAAGACCTCAGTAGCTTAAGTAAGTAATATATGGCATGATTGAGTTTTGAAAACTTGTAATAGGTTGCGTTTGTAGTAGTTAGGCTCGAAAAATCCTAAAAAGCCAAAAAATGGCCCTATTAGGCCCCATCTTGACTTTCTCGTGTCTTAACGTGTCCAATCAAGGCTTAAGAAGCTTAAGTGAGTAAAATATAACATGATCGAGTTTAAAAACTTATAATAGTTTGTGTTTGTAGTAGTTAGGCGTGAAAACCCCAAAAACGCCAAAAAGTGGATCTATTACGCCCCAACTTGTCTTTCTCGTCTCTTAACATGTAAAATCAAGGCCTAAGAAACTTAAGTATGTAATAAACGACATGATTGAGCTTTAAAAACTTGAATAGGTTGCTTTTGTAGAAGTTAGGCGCGAAAACCCACAAAAACGGCCAAAAAAGGTCCTTTTATCGCCCAACTTGACTTTATCGTGTCTTAACATGTCCAACCAAGTCCTAAGAAGCTTAATTGAGTAAAATATGACATGATCTAGCTTTAAAAACTTGTAATAGGTTTCTTTTGTAGTAGTTAGGCGCGAAAACACCTAAAAACGCCCAAAAATGGCCCAATTATACCACAACATTACTTTCTCGTGTTTTACCGTGTCCAACCAAGGCCTAAGAAGCTTAACTGAGTAAAATTAATCATGATCGAGCTTTAAAAACTTGTAATATATTGGGTTTGTAGTAGTTAGGCGCGAAAATACCTAAAATCGCCCTAAAATGGCCCTATTATGCCCCAACTTGACTTTCTCGTGTAGTAACGTGTCCAATCAAAGCCTTAGCAGCTTTAGTGAGTAAAATATGATGTGATCGATCTTTAAAAACTGCTAAGGCTTTGATTGGGACACGTTCTACACGAGAAAGTCAAGTTGGGCATAATGGGCATTTTGGGCGATTTTAGGTATTATTTCGCGCGCTAACCTACTAACAGAAACCAAATATATTACAAGTTTTTAAAGCTCGATCATGATTAATTTTACTCAGTTAGCTTCTTAGCCTTGGTTGGACACGGTTATTAACACGAGAAAGTAATTGTTGTGGTATAATTGGGCCATTTTTGGTGGCGTTTTTAGGTGTTTCGGCGCTAATACTACCAAAAGAAACCTATTACAAGTTTTTAAAGCTAGATTCATGTCATATTTACTCAATTAAGCTTCTTAGAGCTTGGTTGGACATGTTAAGACACGATAGTCAAGTTGGCAGATAAAGGACCTTTTTGGCGTTTTTGTGGGTTTCCGCGCCTAATTTCACAAAAGCAAGCCTATTTCAAGTTTTTAAGCTCATCATGTCGTTTATTCATACTTAGTTTGTTTTAAGGCCTTGACATTTTACATGTTAAGAGACGAGAAAAACAGAGGGGGCGTATAGATGCCACTTTTGCGTTTGGGGGTTTTCACGCCTAACTACTACAAAACAAACTATTATAAGTTTTAAACTCATCATGTTATATTTTAACTCACTTAAGCTTCTAAAGCCTTGATTGGAACTTAAGACACGAGAAAGTCAAGTGGGCCTTAAATAGGGCCACCTTTTTTGGCTTTTTTAGATTTTTCGAACCTACACTAATCTCAAACAGCAACCTAGTACCATGTTTTCAAAATAGCTCGTAAGCGATCTTGCAACTGATGTATATTATTACTTAAGCCTGAGGTTCTTTGAAGTGGGTCACTGTTAAGGACAAAAAAAAGTCAAGTTGGGCGATAATGGCGTTTTTAAGGTTTTCGCGCCTAACTCTATCTAAACCACAACCTTATTACATTTTTTAAAGATTCGACAGCATCATATTTTACTCACTAAGCTGAAAGGCCTTGATTGGACAGTTACTTACCGAGAAAAGTCAAGTTTGGGCGTAA
Organism: Bassia scoparia; assembly: GCA_008642245.1. Classification (NCBI taxonomy): domain Eukaryota; kingdom Viridiplantae; phylum Streptophyta; class Magnoliopsida; order Caryophyllales; family Amaranthaceae; genus Bassia; species Bassia scoparia. Next base: position 5,140 of record SNQN01003093.1, read on the forward strand.
TAGGTCATTTTAGGGCGATTTTTAGGTTTCAGCGCCTAATACTACAAACCTAACCTTTTACATGTTTTAAAGCTCCGATATGTTTATTTTACTCAGTTAAGCTTCTTAGGCTTAGTAAAACCGGTAAAACACGAGTGTAGACACCTAAAAATGTCTCCCCAAATGAGTAATCATGATGAGCTATACCACGTGTCGGAATTAATTCGAACTCGAAAAAACGCCAATTGTAAACTCGTAATGAAGCCGAATCATGGGAGTCAAGTCACACTCGAAATTATGCAGGTCAGAAGGTCAAAAACAAGTAAAAAATATTTTCTTCTGTTTTCTCAATAACTCTAAGGTGTTTCAAACAAGTTACACTGGCGAATCATGCTTTTTGAATTTCTCATCATGTTTCTCATATTTTTTAAATTCCGCCATATTTTAAATATTTTCTTGATTTTTATGATTTCTATGAATTTTGCCAATGTAAATACGCAGAATAATGCAGAAAATACTCGTGAATAATTAGAAATCGCGGAATGTTCTAGAAACGTACTATTCTTGCGAAAGGAGCGTCTTTACAGAATAATCCGTATCTTAGAAAATCGAGAATGAGATTTGCTCGAATTAAATAGTTCTAGAATCGTTCAATTTTGTAAAATGATATGAGTATAGTATATCACCGCGTCACATAGAAGCTCCTTGGATCGAGCGGGGTTATCGCATGTACTGATGATGCGTAACCACTTTGAAATGTGTAGCGCCTGATCGTATTATACGCTCCCCATGAGCGTATATACGCTCCGATGGCGTATATACGCTGCATCATGACGTATATACGCTCTCTTCGAGCCTCCGCGCCTATAATACTGCCTTGCCTTAACCCTTTGGACACGATTTTGACACGATTTCCACGGCGACTTCGACTTTCCAATTCCAAAACTTTCTAAGCATTTCTCATTCACAAAATCCTCATTCACAAACTCTTTCAAAAATACACATAAAACACATCTTTTTGCGTTCTTCGATTCTTTTGACAAGCGGAAAACAAGGTAATTCTGAGATTACTCACAATTAATCTCTCATCACTTTCTTTTAATTTGATTAATATAATTATGAGTTTTAATGTATCAAACAATGTAGAAAACGACTTTGCAATCGTTCCATAAATATGTAGGTTTTCCATAGAGTTTCATGTTTTCATTGTTTGTTTTTCGTTCTTTGTGAATTTCGTTCAATTATATTATTATCCTTTGTCAATACTAAAGTTTCTTTATTCTTGTATATGATCAAGGCGAAATTTCATTGCGCTTATGAACCTAACAATTTGTTTTATTTTCTCTATATAGCGATTCAGGCGAGATCGTTTCGTTCGTTTTAACAAACTAACCTTTTTTGTTTGCAGATTAGGTAAAGAGTTTGTATATATATTTTTAAGTTCATGAATACTTCTACTTGTCATTGTGCATAATTGTATATATTTTGCTAAACACAAGACGCGGAAATTATTGTGAATCACATATAAGTCAGATTAACTATGAGACAACCTGTTTTAGGCACCGTTTAAACATGATTAATTACAAAGTGGTCACATTTCTAAGGTTTAGGGTAGTCTTCGTGCATTAATTAACACACTCACTTAGTAATTTTTTAGGGCTATGTCCCTAACAAGTTGCAAATATGTAGTTTGTGCATCCAATAATCGTGTTTAAATGGATTAAACATGAGACCGAGTAGAGGCGCTACATGCGGGCGAAATTGGGGTTTAACAGATTGATTCGTAACATGTCCCCGAACCCACGCACTGTTATCTCTGATTGGACGTGGGCATTTGTTTTGGCTCCAACGTTTCGGGCGTCCGTGAATAAACCTTTCTAAAGGCACAGGTGGCGATTCCCCTTACTCGAAACACTACCTGCACGCACTCACGTGCGGGATCCGTGGCTCCAGCCACGCACAAGCCACCTCGATGTAGTACCTAGGCCGCGCGCCCCGCTATAATAATCGCGAGGGCGCGGGCCTCACGTCCCTATCATTTGGCGACTTACTGGGGATAATCACCGTTAGGTGAGTGGGACAGACTGAAAAGTCGTAATTCCATCATCACGTTTATTGGATTTTGCGTTTGCATGTGACCTTCAGAATAAGGTCGCGGCCTTAGGCTCCTTGGTCTCACTATGAGCATGTTTCTACTGCTCGAGACTACCATGAGGGGGATACTACCCTGGTTGCATGTGGTTTAATTGATCGCTATGGCTAAACGGCAAGTCCTATCCCGCCCATCGGCCGTGTGTGCACGTGTTACTGATTGCGTGTGCATAAGGGAGGATGAGGATACTTGGCCATGATCATCGTGAGTGCCGAGATACATTGGAAAGTGCGTAAAATAACTCTGGACCAAGTATCTGCCCCCTTAAGAACTAGAAGGATACCAGTCTACACTCACTTCCTGTACTAGCCTAAGCCGTATTATTGCTTGAGTTGTCGACTCGGATTACCGATCATAAGTTTTGACTCTGTGATCATTGTCCCCTAATGTGGTCAGTTTTGTTAGGTGTATACAGAGATATTCCATTGTAATGGGATCCTTCAGACATCTATCGATGTCACGGGTGGCTTCACCGACCTGGTAAACAGCAATGACACTATTCATAATAGTCAGTGGTGAATTTTCTGTTCTTCTGGAGGTTCACATCAATGACATCTCGTTGCATAGCCCTAGTGGAGTTTTATGTAGCTTGAGCATATCTGACTTTGTTAACGCTCTTGCTGGGTTGATACGATAAGGTTGAACCAGTTCACTGTACACATGGAAACTTCCTAAGTTGACAACAGCTTATAGGGGGTCATGAATTCATAGACGGGGAACTTTCTTTTGGGTGACCACGCTCTCAATAAGAGACACATCCATGAATAGAGTCCTCATAGACTCTATTTATCGTAGTGGATGACGTGACCTCATTATGTGCACTATCTAGTAGGAAGTGATGGTCACTAGGGATCGCTAATCTTGACGTGTGATAAATACGGTTCTGACTTTTAGAAGACTTCTACAATTTTAGCGCTTATTGGATGTTTTCGCTGTGCAGAGATCTACAATCGATGAGCAGACTTCTGAAGCTCGCGGTCCCCACCGGAGTAGATGGATGTCGTGTACCACTCTATATTCACTTATGGGAGATGGTGCGGAGGTAACACAACGTGCATAGGGTTTGAACCATCGGAAACGCAATGTGCTTCATTCTGGACATTTCATAAATTGCCCAACAACTGTTCTATTTTTGAGCTCGCCTTTGCGGTAAAATATGAACAATAAAAATAAAACAAAGAAAGGACATAAAATCAAAAATCGAATTAGAGGAAAGAATACAGAATTGAGTCAATAAAAATTACTCAAAAAAGACCATTTCTATGAAGTACATTCATTCAAAAAAACGAAGACAGAAGCCGTGCACACCGAGTTGACACCATTCATACATTTCCACTGTGGAGGCAGTATCACTAAGGGAAGAAGTTGATTCGAGGGTACCGAATTATCTAGATGCACATGCATTTGGGACATATGTCTGCTTTACTTCATCATTCCTAAGTGGAATTGTTGTGCAAAAAATATATCTGGAACCAAAAGAGATATGTATTGCACTAAGTGTTTGTATCATTTCTTGAGTTTTCTGAAATACTATTTGGGGGCTCGGAAAAGACCGAGCGTTGCGTTATATGCCTACTTCGTCTATTGACACAGATGAGGTCTCGCGAGGAAAATTTCCACCTAAAACACTAGACGCACGTTAGAGCACCTTCAGTACCCCATGTGTCGCTATACCACTATTGCACAATTCCCATAATACTCGTTAATTACAATATGAAATGACTTCTTTCTCAAAATGAGTCTAGACCGAGACCTTTGATATCCGTCAAGAAAAATCGGGTATACGTCGAAAACAACTCGGTGAGGCAGTATGTTAGAGTTTGTGGTCCGAAACTGTCGAATCAACCGACACAATTCTCAATTCACTATGATGCCTTTACCTGACACCATACTTGTCATGAGGAACCTCATTCTGGACAAATCTTGCCCGCGGTCAGAGAGACAGCCCGTTAACCACAACACCTCGAGCCCTATCCAACCTATGCCTTTCTCTCTTTGGGCCAACCTCGATTCATCACCCATAAAACAGTGGTCTCTCATACCCTGCAATAAGGATCCTCGTCCAACAAGAATATATGGGCTCTAAATAAGACTTGAGACCATGATAGCCAAGTTAGATCAGATATGGAAAGCAATATAGAGGGTTCCCAAGGAAGTGATTTGACCATCCTCACGAAAGAGGCGACCTTTATGTCAGCTTGAGTGTATCACAAGCTGAAAAGTATAGATGAAAAAGCGTGGAACAGCATCGACAGTAAAAAGGCAAGTCCTACTTCCAGAGTATTCGGGTGCCCAATCTACGTCTCGATACAGGATCATATCTCATTCAACCCAGACTCTGTAGACGTCCTGTTCTGCGGGTAAAATTTCACGGTGACGAATCTCCGCAAGGCTCGTTGTACCACCCAAGATCGTATTGTCTCTGAACCGACTTCTGGGGATTTATTCAAGCCGAACGCGATATCATACCAGCGACGCAAGAGCTAATCTTGGCAATGACTTTCAACATCTAAAACTTGCAAAAGATCTATTCTACGTTTCATATATTAAGGGATCTATATATAGGACACCATACCTAATGGTACATTATACAAGAAGATCCGACTTCTTGCTCGGGTCCAAATGAGTCTTAGGTATTCCACACGGATCCGGTATTTCCCTTTGAGTTCCGTTCTGGAAGACAGACCTCAGATGAAAAAGTGGTACGTCTTGTGATTATATCCTCAACACTTCCTGCAGAGATGAAGTAAGGCTACTATGGGCAGGAATGAACATCTATATTCAGAGCTTAGCGGGTATTCTCATGAGAGACACCTAAGTCGGAATATACAAGGGTGATCATCAATTTCTATTCACATCGCATCACATTCACTTAGTTGTGAACCCGGAGCTTGAAAAATCTTTTCTAGAAACAACATGTTCTAGAGGGAGGATCACGATGCGAGTTCAACCTCAATCCTTTTTTGGTACTCGAACATACGACTATGAGGATTATGGATACGAAAGGTAGCATTGCGGGCTAAATGAAGGTCGGACAATTTCATAAAAAGCAAATTGTACCTTGGGGTTGCACTATGAATAATAATGATTCAAGAAAAGAACTAGCGTTCCAATTAGTGATACGCGCTTTTGATTCCCGTCAACTAGAAGATACATACCCGAGCTCATAAACTACCTGTAAGAAGAAAGCACTCAGGTCATATCCCGTAAGGCAGGGTCATTCTCTAGTAATCGCCTTCTAGAGTTTAGGGGATGACAGATAATATCAGACAGAGCGAATACTAGTACCAAAGTATTTCTCGCATGTCGCATGAACCTGTAAAGTCTCTGTGACAGCAAATATTTCTTGACCAAATTCGAGGCGCGGTCCACAGAGAAGGATTGCTATTCGATATTTTTTGGAGTGGACAGGAGAGACACGATGGACTAATCACTGTTCAAGTCTATACTAACGAGTGCTCAAGAATTGGAGTGTTTATATGCTTCCAGGATCCGAGTCTTTGGATGAAGTCCCTCGCGGTCTTTCCTTTAAGATGCTATAAATCCATTTATTATTTTGCACTTCTTATAGATATGATTTACACGAGTGTTCCTACAGAGGTCATGAGTTCCATATGCATATAGGGGTACTTAGTATGGAAGATTCCAAATGTTCGTCACAATATGAGTGCACTACAAATGCTGAAATGAATACTTTGTTATCTCGTACAAATAAAGACATGCTTTCTTAAGGTCTTTTTATCATTATCAGTACTTTGTACTGTCAGCTACGTCATTTAAGGGTTTTTTGCGTAGCCTCCTTCTAAGTTAATGGGTAATGGTCATTTTCTCGTAAATTTAATGGCACTTACGAGAAGTTGTGGACGCGAAATTAGGACTCAAATTCGAGCCGAGAGATCACTTGCAAGTGGACATTGTCACCTTAATGAGGACAGAAAGAAAAGCCGCGGTTTTACACTCATTCATTCACGATAAGACTTCGCACGATCATACCAGACCCTACACTTCCCTCTTCTCATTAAAAACTTCCTTCTACTCAAAATTTCATTCACCTATTGTGGATCATTACTCATCTCACTGTGCATAAGCACATGCATTTTTGAAGCAAGAAACTTTAGAAGGTCCAATAAGTACAGCTATCTAGTCCTAATACATGTACTTCTGCAATGCTATCCGAGGTCAAGTAACAGAAAATAACCGACATATAACCCCTTTGTTGAGAACAAACGAGTAGCGCTAGGTAGGGAAGAGACGACATTAGTGTCATAGAAGTTAATGAGAGGAATCAGAGAACAGTATCAGGAATATAAAATGCAAAAAGTGCCCAAAAAAGCAAAAAATTCAATAGCAATTTCAGTCCTATGACCAAGTTTTCATATCGGAACTAACCATTGGCCAATTAATGACAGCCGGGTGTGTTCAAGAGAATCCGAATGTACATAATTTCTCAATAGTGTTCTCACAGGCCACAAGCAACCGGTCGCGGAAGGTAGTACATCATACGGACATTGAGCGTTCTCCGGAGCCACATTTTCACTATAACACTGGGTTGGCACTAAATCGATGTCATATCGTAAGTATGCGGGCTTTCTAATTTTCTATGAACCTTCATAATAAGACATCAGGCACTTTCCACAAGATTAACAGATTTGGGGGTCCAAATGGAACCGGACACTATACACGGTTTTGAGGTCAAAGCGTCCTAAACGAAATCACAACGAGGACCGAGAATATCGTCCAACACTCATTCCGTAGAAGCGGCAAGTAAATCCTTTAATCGACGGTTTTAGAGATTTGTTCCGGGTTACGAGGATAACGTAGTGGAAGCCCTGGCTCTCGCCATAGGTTGGTCCGCATACCCAATAATTCAATAACATTCTGAGGTTCTCTCATGCTCACCTTAATGGAAGTTGTTGATATTGGGAAATTCTGGTCCACACATTTCAGGAAGTAAGACGGGAGCACGCAACAGATTATCTAGTTGCTAATAGATTATTGGCCCGACATAGACCTCCGGAAAGTTAAAAAATGTGGGATTAACGCTACACACAATCATTATCCTAGCACTAGAGGGGTCTCCGCACCATCTGTTCATATAAGAACTTGCCGTCAATAATCTGGTCACACGCACTTGGGTTATCTCCATGGCTTGAGTAGCTATCGATAACGGTGTTTATGCCATTGTCTTGTTCTTGATATACTTGAACCCTGGTCATAGACTCTCTAAGTATCTGGTGTCTTGGAGTGCATCACGTTATATACGGTCCCTAGTCCACTGCATAGCAGTCATTCAACATCTAACTGCATTTAGTCAGAGAACTACTTCATCTGGACGGGACGAGGGTGTCTGACTGAATGCAGTTTAGAGGAGATTTTCGTCCTGATGGGCTGCTAGCCCTTCATTCCGATGCATCTTCTCTCTTACGGATCACACACTTCGAGAATGCATCCGCATTGGGCCAATTAGGATCTTCGTTTCAGAATAGTTGGCGTACCCTCGCTCGCCATACATGCAGATTCCAGCTCAAGTTATGATTTAGGGCAATAATCAAAATCACATCCTCGGTACCATCTACTCTCATCTTGGTAGCCCAGATCTCAGCTCAAGTTTACTTGAACGAGGTTAGGGATCAATCTTCATACGAGGATTCTCACAATCCTCCCTTCCACGCGCATGCTATTAACCTAAGTCAGTTCATAGTGGAGGGAGACTTCAAAAGGAACAAAGTGAATAGGTCATGGATACACTTAAGAACACCCATTCTTTGTCTGACGTGGACCACACATACAGTTGCAAACGCTAGTCGTATTCAACAGAAGTGCTATATATGCTTAACTGTGCGCGCCATCATACAACGTTGTAGAGTAGCCTCTGTATGTAATTTAACACAAGCCCTAACACTGTTTCGTTGTCGGGGAGAAGTAATCGATCTCTCCATCAATCAGGCTGGGTGGTGCGCTCAAAGTGAGCACTATCAAAGCTCTGAAATTCTCGGAAAATGACGATCAGAAGTGTGCTTTATTCTACTGAGCTATACCTAGCCCTCATTTTCACATTATCATTAGAACCAATAGCACTCGTTATTTTAGTCATAACTGAAGCAAGATATGGAGACACGGACAAATTAACGTGCTGTCCGCATTTCCGTTATAATGCAGACCCATGCGGAATAATCACACTTCATGGGTAGATCATGTAAGTGGAGCTCAGGTCGGCTGATCAGGTGCAATTCACACAGCATCGCCTTTGCGTTCTTGATAGGAAATCGAGCGGGTGGTGCTGAACTTCAAAAGGCGATGGCATATAGCATCCGCTTTAATTCCCAACTAAGTACATAATGCTCACCTATCCTAAGTAGAAAGAAATTTGGGAGGGTGTCCAACGAGTTCTCCTGGTCATCTTCAGTAACCTGGACGATTCTTATGAAGGATATCAGCAGTCATGCGAGATATAACCGGACGCACAAACTACAATCGGAGACATCTCGGTTGGAGAGGCAGGTATGCTTAGGGTAGTTTGGGTTCCGACTGTCCAGGTACATTATACGCGCATGCATTTCCTCATGTCTAGGAAGACATTGAATCGAGAGCATCAGTTCTGTGACACATTGTCCTGATAGCAGGATGTCACCCTGGAGAGCATAGATCAAACATCTTTTTGTTCCAGAAAAATTCGGTGCGGTCTATTTACACAATCATCATTGAGCAAATGAGGTCTCCGAACAATTTTTCAAATAAGATTGCCAAATTTTACCTTGGGGTTATACACTCGAACCTAATATACTGAAACTCACCATGAGAAAGGATTTGAGGGCTTAAGAGGCTCATTCTTACATGACATCGTCTGGCCCTGCTATCATGACGCTCCGGTCACCATAATAAAACGGCAATCTGAGACAATCACACTCGAAAGCACTTATCACGTAGAAGCCATATGCCTTAAGTTCGTGCGTCACGATATGTTGCTAACATTCTGCGGGAATCAAATTTCTGACTGTCTTGAGAAGACCAATGTGACTACCGTAAGGAGGAAGGGTATACTTGTGTCCCGGAGAATTGCCGAGGACAAAAGTACCGGAACCGGGTTCACCCCGAGACATGGTGAACTTCATTTTTTGGTGCAGATTACTAATAACTCGCGTTCCTCAGTACATCTAGCCAAACTTTAGACTTTGGTTGAATCTCGGGTGGTTATCGCAGTAAGTTATTTCATAGTAATCTCTATTCACAGACTCAAACGTAAGATTAATGCGTGTCGGAAATGGAATCCATGGCTTCCGATATCAACGACTTTTGACAGGTCAAAGGGAAAACAGAGAACATCACGAGACACCTCGGTCCTTTGTGACACACTTCGGGGGTGTCTCTAGTGAAATTCATGTTCTCCCGTCTATAGAGTTTTGGTCGACCTGGCCGGATGCTCATTTCTAGTAAATGTTCCTTTCACACATATAGCACACTCGGGTCTACGATTTCTCGGAAGCTGCGATTAGGGACATTCTAGGAAATACATATCGACAGCACAGGCCCGAGTGGTTCACCGGAGATTGCTTCAATTTTTGGACCGAAAACGGCGATTTCTCCCGGGTTAGATGAACCAAGTCACAGTAATGAGTTCTTGTGAAATTCCAGCACAAGCCAAGAAACCACTATTTTCGTGAAGTACTTATGGCGACAAGTCTACTCCTTGTACTCACTACTTTGGTTCATAAAATGACTTATAATGTTCAAAATACCAGGCACAATTCTTATGTGCCGTCGTGAATATGGCAGGTCCCATTTACGACCATTTATCTTCACTGAGCTAACACAGGAAGATCTCAGCAACACCACTTCATCTTTTGAGCCGTCATATCAGGTAATCAGAGACTGAGGTTTTGGAATCTTCTCCGCAGTCGACGATACACACTCGTTAGGGAGAAGTCTCAGCGTCAGCACTCTTCGGTGTATTGAGTAATTTGTGGCTTCGCGCACCGCTCCAACTTTCAGCAGGTTCCGAATACGCGCGATTCCATTTTCGGATTTTGTTGATTATTTGTAACTTCCGCGTTCCTCACGGGCACTCAGAGGATTCTGTGAATGTGACACAGCATTTAACAGCCCACTGGAAACAAGTTGCACGACACTGGAGCCCTTCGAAACAAGGACCAATAGGTCTCAAGGTTCCTGGTTAAGTGGGGAGAACAGCACTTCAGCGCGAAGGTAAAACTCGTCGCAGGGGGCTGTCTGTAAGTGTAGCACCACTTGCCAACACGGCATGAGGTATGTCTGTAACGCCGGTATGGGGCAGATCCAGTATAGACCAGCTATAGTAATTAATGTGTTTTAGCCCAGCGCTATACCAGGAAAGGATTTGGTTCCAGAAAGAATCACATACGAACTGACTTTTTGAGGTCCATCAAAGAGAAAACGCAGGAAAATACATTGTCGGGAAATCATCTCTATGTGGAGGCAGTATGCTTAGTTTGATCTGGGGTCCGAACGTGGATAGTCATATTTTTCATGTCCTAATATCTGATGGAAAGGTCTGTAGATATAAGGGATACTCAGGGTATCACATTGAAAGAACGATTCTTCGAAGTGTCGCTCGCGGTTCCACCCGATGATGGTCATTTTGGCCCAGAAGAGAGATATACTTATGACTCTTGTGTGGCTTTAACTGAGCAACTTCTGTCTCTTCGAACAATACAGTCAAATTGTTGTGTGAGCCTTGCGTGGTAATGGTCACTGTTAGACACACCAGATGAATCGATTTCGAAGAGATAGATTGTGGTGATAGATACAATATCGTCTCCGACATCCAAAACGTAGAGTAATCAATCTGGGATAGACAGTTAGGTACACGTGCTGTGCAGTCGCAAATTAATTCGAAACATTAGTATAAAAAAACACGGAGCAATATAGAACCTCGATCGTAAATTCGCATAGCTGGAGTCGAATATAGTTGAAGCTCAAGCTTTCTAGGACTAGTTTTGGCGAAATTCGGAGTAGAGATCATAGAGCGGGATAAAAAAAACGAATAGGGCAAAAAGTATTTCTTTCGGTTTTCTAATAATTCAACGGTTTTTCATCACAAGTTACAAACTGGCGATTCTCAATGCTTTTTTTTCCTCTGTTCGTCATATTTATTTCTGAATCCGCCAGTAATTTTTAAATTCTTTTTTCTGATTCTTGCTTCATGATTTTCTATCGAATTTTGCCAATGGTTTAAATAGCAGAATGCAGAAATACGTGCAATAATTAGAAATACGGAATGTTTGCTAGAAACGTACTTTCTTGCGAAAGGAGGCGTCTAGAATAATAACTAATCTTGAATCGAGACTATGGCAATAGATTATTCCGAATTGTGATTTTAGTATTTTGGCAAAATTCATTACGTTAGAAGCCTGTATACACGCTCCTAGGAGCGTATATACGCAGGTTTTGAGATGTTGTATGCGCCTTTGAGGAGCGTATATCGTCCCAATGAGCGTTATACGGCTCATCATGAGCCTGTATACGCTCCTCTGTCGAGCTCCGCGCGCCTATAAATACGTGCCTTGCCTTAACTCTCTTGGAACGAGTTTGACCGATTTTCACCGCGACTTCCCGACTATCAATTCCAATTCTGATTCTCTCATTCACAAAACCTCATTCACCAAAACTCTTTCAAATACTACAAACACGAGTTTTTGCGTTTTTCGATTCGTTTTGACAGCGAAACAGGTTGAAATTCTGAGTTACATCACAATCTTCCTTCTCACTTCTCTTTAATTTGATTAATCATTATTATGAGTTTTGTAATTCAAACAATGTAGAACCGCTTTGGATCGTTGCATGGTAATATGTAGGTTTTCCATAGAGTTTCCATGTTTTCATTGCTTTGTTTTTCGTTCTCTTTGATTTCGTTTTCATTATTTATATTACTTTGTATACTAACGATTTTCTTATTCTTGATATGTGATTTCAAGGGAAGATTCATTCGCTCTTGACTAACAATTGTTTTATTTTGCTCTATATGCATTCAAGCGGAAGATTCGTTCGTTTCGTTTACACTAACCTTTGTTTGTTTGAGATTTAGGGTAAGATGACGTTTGTTATATGATTTGAAGTTCACTTATATTCATATTTGTCATGTTGCATAATTTGTATATATTTTGCTAAACAAAGCCGAATTATGTGAATCAATTAAGTTCAGGATTACTATGGACCACCGTTTTTAGGCCCGTTTTACTGATAATACAAGTGGTCACAGATTTCTAGGTTATGTAGTCTTTGCTGCTATATAGTAACACACCACTTAGTAATTTTTAGGCTAGCTGCGCTAATAAGGTTTGCAAATGATGTAGTGTGTGCATCCTAATCGTGTTTAATGGAATTACAATGACGAGTCGAGTAGGCGCACTGGGGCGATTGGTACAGTTGTTGTACCATGTCCCCGACACCACGATGGTTACTTGATTGGTAACGTGGGCATTGTTTTGCGCCCAACGTTTGGTCGTCGTGGAATAGACCTTTTAGGCACGGTGTGCTGATCCCATGTACTCGACCAGAATATGCTACCCCGCACTACAGAGGCGGATCGTGCTCAAAGCCACCACACGCCTCGATGTAGTACCAGCGCCAGCCCGCTATATTCGCGAGCGGCGCGGCCGTCCTAGACGAGAAGTAATGTTGTGGCTTATTGGCATTTTTGGGCGTTTTTAGGTGTTTTCGGCACTTAACTACTACGAAACCTATTACAGTTTTTTAAAGCTATGATCATGTCTATTTTACTCACTTGATACTTCTTAGGACTTGGTTGGACACGTTAAGACCGATGAAAGTCAATTGCCAGTAATAGGGCCTTTTTTGGCGTTTTTGGGGTTTTCGCACCTAACTTCTACAAACAACCGATTACAAAGTTTTTAAAGCTTCATCATGTCTATTTTTACTCACTTAAGTTCTTAGACTTGATTTGACACGTTAAGACGAGAAAGTCAGTTGTGGCGTGTATAGGGCCATTTTTGGTGTTTTTAGGGGTTTTGTGCCTAACTTCAACAAACTCAACCTATTACAAGTTTTTAAAGCTCGATCATGTCTATTTTAACTACTTAAGCTCTAGGCTTGATTAGGACACGTTAAGACACGAGAAAGTCAAGTGGGGGCGTAATAGGGCATTTTTTGGTCGTTTTTAGGGGTTTTGAGCCTAAACTACTAAACGCATACCTATTAAAGTTTCAAACTCAATAATGTCATATATTTACTTCACTTAAGCTTCTTAGCTTGATTGGTCACGTTAAGAACCAGAAAGTCAAGTGGGCGTAATAGGGCGTTTTAGGGGTTTTCGCGCCTAACTACTACAAACCAACCTATTACATGTTTTTAAAGCGATCACATTCATATTTTAACTCACTTAAGCTAAGGCTTGATTGGACACGTTACTACGCGAGAAAGTCAAGTAGGGCGTAATAGGCCATTTTGGCGTTTTAGGTGTTTTCGCCCTAACTTACTACAAAGCTCAACCTATTACAAGTTTTTAAAGCTCGATCATGTTTAATTTACTCATTTAAGCTTCTTAGCCTTGTTGGACATGGTAAACACGAGAAAGTAAGTGGCATAATTGACCGTCATTTTGGGCGTTTTTAGGTGTTTCCGCGCCTAACTCTAAAACGTCAACCTATTACAAGTTTTTAAAGCTGATCATGTCATATTTTACTCACTTAAGCTTCTTAGGCTTGGTTGACAGTTAAGACCGAGAAAGTCATGTGGGCCGTAAATAGGGCCTTTTTTGGCGTTTTTGTGGGTTTTCCGCGCCTAACTTCTAAAAACAACCTATTAAAGTTTTTAAAGCTCAATCATGTTATTTTACTCACTTAAGTTCTTAGGACCTTGATTTGGACACGTTAAGATAGAGAAAGTCAGTTGTGGCGTATAAGGGCCATTTTTGGCTTTTTAGGGGTTTTCGCGCCTAACTT
>SNQN01003093.1:19231-36321 GCA_008642245.1 Bassia scoparia
CAAGAAAAACTTACAGGTTTTGAAGACGATGCTGTCATATTTACTCTTAGCTTCTTAGTGCTGATTGGACCTAATACCAGAAGAATCAACATGGGCGTTAATTAGGGCGTTTTTGGGGGTTTTTAGGGTTTTCGCGCCTAACTACTACACAAAGAACTAATACAAGTTTTTAAATTCGATTGTCATATTTTCACTTAAGCATTCTAAGCCTTGATTAGATCAAAAAGACATGGAAGTCAGTGTGGGCGTAATGGCCATTTTTCGGAATTTTTAGGGTTTTTCGTGCCAAACTTCTACAAAAAAACCTATTACAAATTTTTAAAGCTCATCATGTATACTTTACTCATTAAGTTCTTAGGCCTGATTGCCACGTTGACACGAGAAAGTCAAGTTGGGGCGTAATGGGCATTTTTACGCGTTTATGGGTTATGAGCCTAATTCTACAAAGAACCTATTACATTTTTTAAGTCGAACTGTCATATTTTACTCACTTAAGCTTTTGGCCTGTTTGGACACGTAAGACACGAGAAAGTATGTTGGGCGTATAAGGGCCATTTTTGGGCTTTGTGTGTTTTCACGCCTATTTACAAAAGCACATATTTGGTTTTCGAAACTCAATCATGTCATATTTTACTCACTTAAGCTTCTTAGGACTTGATTTGACACGTTAAGATTTTGTAATCCAGTTGTGGGTGTGATAAGGCCATTTTTGGGCTTTTTGAGGGTTTCGAGCTAACTTTACAACGCAACCTATTACAGTTTTTAAAGCTTGTTCATGTCATTTTACTCACTTAACTTCTTACCTTGATTGGACATGTTAAGACCGAGAAGTCAAGTTGGGCGTAATAGGGCCATTTTTGGGCGTTTTATGGGTTTTTGCGCCAACTACTACAATGATATTAAAAGATTTTAAGCTCGATCATGTCATATTTTACTCACTTAAGCTTCTTAGGCCTTGTTGCACGTTACACAAGAAGTCAGTTGGGGCGTAATAGGGCCATTTTTGGCGTTTTTGGGGTTTTCGCGCCTAACTATTACAACGAAACCTATTAAAGTTTTATAGTTCGATCATGTCATATTTTACTCACTTAAGATTCTTAGGCTTGATTGGACATGTTAGCACGAGAAGTAAAGTTGGGCGTAATAGGGCATTTTAGGGCGTTTTTAGGGTTTTCGCGCCTAACTCTACAGGAACTATTACTTTTTAAAGCTCTATCATGTTATATTTACTCACTTAAGCTTCTTACTTGGTTGGAGGTTAAGCACGAGAAAGTCAGAGTGGGGGCGTTTAGGGCATGTAGGGGTTTTTCGCGCCTAACTTGCAACACAACCTATTACAATTTTTTAAAGCTCGATGTGTTTATTTTACTTACTTAGCTTCTTAGGCTTGTTGGACACGCAAGACCGAGAAAATAAAGTTGGGGCGTAATAGGGCCATTTTTGGGCTTTTTTAGGTTTTTCTCACCTAACTACTACAACACACGATTACAAGTTTTTAAAGCTCGATCATGTCAAATTTTTCTCACTTAAGCTTCTAGGCCTTGGTTGGACACGTTAGAACGACAAAGTAAGTTGGGGTCGTAAAGGGCATTTTTGGGCGTTTTTGTGGGTTTTGCGCCTAACTTCACTAAACTATTACAAGTTTTTAAAGCTCATCATGTCATATTTTACTCACTTTGCTTCTTGACTTGATTAGACGTTAAGACTGAGATAGTTCTTTTGGCATGCTAATAGGGCCAGTTTTTGGGCTTTTTAAGGGGTATTCGTGCCTAACTTCTACAAGCATCATTCAAGTTTTTAAGATCGATCATGTCATATTTTACTGACTTAAGTTCTTAGGCCTTGATTTGACATGTTAAGACATGAGAAGTCAGTTGGGGAGTTAGATCACTTTTAGGTTTGGGGTTTCGCGCGCTACTATTAGAAACGCAACTATTAAGTTTTTTAAAATGATCATGTCATATTATTCACGCTTCTTAGGACTTGATTGGAAACGTTAAGACACGCAGAATGTCAAGTTGGGGCGTAATAGGGCATTTTTGGCAGTTATAGGGTTTTCACGCCTAACTTCTAAAATAACCTATTATAGGTTTTTTAAAGCTTCAATCATGTCATTTTTACTCAATTAAGCTTTTTAAGCCTTGATTGGACACGTTAAGAACGAGAATTCAAGTTGGGCGTTATGGCCATTTGGGCGTTTTTTGGGTTTTCGCGCCTACTACTACAACGCAACTATTATAAGTTTTAAAGTTGATCATGTCTATTTTAGTCACATAAGCTTTTTAGCCTTGATTGGACACGTTAGACCGAGAAAGTCAAGTAGGGGTAATAGGGCAGATTTTTGGCATTTTTTTGGGCGTTTTTCGTGCCTAAATTAACAAGGCAACCTATTACAGTTTTTAAAGCTCGATCATGTCATTTTATTCACTTAAGCTTTATAGCCTTGATTGGCACGTTGACAGAGAAAGACAAGTTGGTGCATAATGGGCCATTTTGGGCGTTTTTAGGGGTTTCGAGCCTAACTCTACATACTAAACCTTTACAAGTTTTTAAAGCTCGATATGTCATATTTTACTCATTTAAGCTTCTTCGACCTTGATTGGCACGTTAGACACGGAAAGACAAGTTGGGGCGTAATTGGGCATTTTTCGTGGTTTTTCGGGGGTTTCGAGCCTAACTACTATAACAGCACCTATTAAGTTTTTTAGGCTTGTCATGTTTATTTCACTCACTTAAGCTTCTTGGCCTTGGTTGGAAAGTTAAGCACGAGAAAGTCAAGTTGGGTGTGCGTAATAGGCGTTTTGGTTTTTCCGCTATTTACTCAACGCAACGTATTACAAGTTTTTAAGCTCGATCATGTTTTATTTACTCTTAAGCTTTTAGGCTTGGTTGGACACGGTACGACGAGAAAGTAATGTTGGGCGTAATAGGGTTTTTGGGCGTTTTAGTGTTTTCGCGCCTAACTACAAACGCAACCTATTAAAGTTTTTAAGCTGATCATGTCATATTTTAACTCACTTAAGCTTCTTAGGCCATGGTTGGACTCATTAAGACATGAAAAGTCAAGTTGGGGCGTAAAAGGGCATTTTTGGGCGTTTCGTGGGTTTCGCGCCTAACTTCTACAAAAACCTATTAAAGTTTTAAAGCTCATCATGTCATATATTACTCATTAAGCTTCTTAGGACTTGTTTGACATGTTAAGATATGAGATAGTCCAGTTGTCGCGTGATAGGCTATTTTTGGGTTGGGTTTTCGTGCTAACTTCTACAACGCTATTAAGTTTTTAAAGCTCAATCTGTCATTATTTACTGACTTAAGTTTCTTAGGCTTGCATTGACACGTTAAGTCACGAGAGTAAAGTTGGGGGTAATAGATTTATTTTTGGCTTTTAGGGGTTGCGCGCCTAACCTACAAACGCACCTATTCAGTTTTTAAACTTGTCATGTCTATTTTACTCTTAAGCTTCTTAGTACTTGATTGGAAACGTTAAAAGCGAGTGTCAGTTGGGGCGTAATACGGCATTTTTTGGCTTTTTAGGGTTTTCGCGCCTAACTTCTAAAAGTGCTCTATTAAGTTTTTAAAGCTCAATCATGTCATTTTACTACTTCATCTTCTTAAGCTTGATTGGAGACGTTAAGACACGAGAAAGTCAAGTTGGGCGTCATATGGCCTTTAGGGCGTTTTTTGGGGTTTTCGCGACTAACTACTACAAACGCAACTATATAAGTTTTAAAGTTCGATCATGTCATATTTTAGTACTTAAGCTTCTTAGGCCTTGATTGGACACGTAAGACTTGGAAAGAAGTAAGGGGGTATGGTAGTTTTTGGTTTTAGGGGTTTTTGTGCCTAACTTAACAAATCAACCTATTTCAAGTTTTTAAAGCTATCATGTCATATTTTACTCACTGAAGCTACTTAAGCTTGATTGGATACGTTAAGACTAGAGAAAGTCAGTTAGTGCGTATTAATGCATTTTAGGGCGTTTTTATGGGTTTTTTTTGCCTAAGTACTACAAACTACCTATTACAAGTTTTTAAAGCTCGATCATGTCATTTTTACTCATTTAAGCTTTTTAGGCCTTGATTGGACACATTATGCACGTTAAAGACAAGTTGGGGCGTAATTGGCCATTTTTCGGCGTTTTTAGGGGTTTCCGATCCTAACTACTATAAACGCAACCTATTACAAGGTTTTAAAGCTCGATCATGTTCATATTTCACTCATTAAGCTTCTTAGGCTTGTTGGACGTTGACACGAGAAAGTCAAGTTGGGGCGTAGGTCCATTTTAGGGTGATTTTGAGGTTTTCCGCCTAACTATCAAACGCAACCTATCAAGTTTTTAAAGTCAATATTTTTATTTTACTCACTTAAGCTCCTTGGCCTTGGTTGGACACGTAGACACGAGAAGTATGCTGGGCATAAGGCATTTTTGGCGTTTTTAGGTGTTTTTCGCGTTTAACTACTACACGCACTATTACAAGTTTTCAAAACTCAATCATGCCATTATTACTTACTTAATTAAGCTCTAGGTCTTGTTGGTCACGTTAGAGACAAGAAGCAAGTTTGGGCGTAATAGGGCGTTTTTAAGGTTTTCGCGCCTACTACTACAACGAACTGACATCAGCTTTAGTGAGTAAAATATGATGTGATCGATCTTTAAAAACATGTAATAGGTTGCGTTTGTAGTAGTTAGGCGCGAAAACCTTAAAAACGCCCTATTACGCCCAAACTTGACTTTTTTGTGTCTTAACGTGACCAATCAAGACCTAAGTAGCTTAATTAAGTAAGTAATATATGGCATGATTGAGTTTTGAAAACTTGTAATAGGTTGCGTTTGTAGTAGTTAAACGCGAAAACACCTAAAAACGCCAAAAAATGGCCTTATTATGCCCCAGCATTACTTTCTCGTGTCTTACCGTGTCCAACCAAGGCCTAAGGAGCTTAAGTGAGTAAAATATAACATGATTGAGCTTTAAAAACTTGTAATAGGTTGCGTTTGTAGTAGTTAGGCGCGAAAACCCTCAAAATCACCCTAAAATGGACCTATTACGCCCCAACTTGACTTTCTCGTGTCTTAACGTGTCCAACCAAGGCCTAAGAAGCTTAAGTGAGTGAAATATGACATGATCGAGCTTTAAAAACTTGTAATAGGTTGCGTTTATAGTAGTTAGGATCGGAAACCCCTAAAAACGCCGAAAAATGGCCCAATTACGCCCCAACTTGTCTTTAACGTGTCATAATGTGTCCAATCAAGGCCTAAGAAGCTTAAATGAGTAAAATATGACATGATCGAGCTTTAAAAACTTGTAATAGGTTTAGTTTGTAGTACTTAGGCAAAAAAAACCCATAAAAACGCCCTAAAATGGCATTAATACGCACTAACTTGACTTTCTCTAGTCTTAACGTATCCAATCAAGGCTTAAGTAGCTTCAGTGAGTAAAATATGACATGATGGAGCTTTAAAAACTTGAAATAGGTTGATTTTGTTGAAGTTAGGCACGAAAAACCCCCTAAAACGCCAAAAAACTACCCTATTACCCCCTTACTTGACTTTCTCAAGTCTTAACGTGTCCAATCAAGGCCTAAGAAGCTTAAGTGACTAAAATATGACATGATCGAACTTTAAAACTTATTATAGTTTGCGTTTGTAGTAGTTAGTCGCGAAAACCCCAAAAAACGCCCTAAAAGGCCATATGACGCCCGAACTTGACTTTCTCGTGTCTTAACGTCTCCAATCAAGGCTTAAGAAGATTAAGTGAGTAAAATATGACATGATTGAGCTTTAAAAACTTGTAATAGGCAGCTTTTGTAGAAGTTAGGCGCGAAAACCCTAAAAATGCCAAAAAATGGCCGTATTACGCCCCAACTTGACATTCTCGTCTTTTAACGTTTCCAATCAAGTACTAAGAAGCTTAAGTGAGTAAAATATGACATGATCAAGTTTTAAAAACTTGTAATAGGTTGCGTTTGTAGTAGTTAGGCGCGCAAACCCCTAAAAATGCCAAAAAGTAAATCTATTACGCCCCAACTTTACTTTCTCGTGACTTAACGTGTCAATGCAAGGCCTAAGAAACTTAAGTCAGTAAAATATGACATGATTGAGCTTTAAAAACTTGTAATAGGTTGCGTTTGTAGAAGTTAGGCACGAAAACCCCTAAAAAGCCCAAAAATAGCCCTATCACGCGACAACTGGACTATCTCATATCTTAACATGTCAAATCAAGTCCTAAGAAGCTTAAGTGAGTAATATATGACATGATTGAGCTTTAAAAACTTTTAATAGGTTGCTTTTGTAGAAGTTAGGCGCGAAAACCCACGAAAACGCCCAAAAATGGCCCTTTTACGCCCCAACTTGACTTTTTCATGTCTTAATGAGTCCAACCATGGCCTAAGAAGCTTAAGTGAGTAAAATATGACATGATCGAGCTTTAAAAACTTGTAATAGGTTGCGTTTGTAGTAGTTAGGCGCGAAAACACCTAAAAACGCCCAAAAATGACCCTATTACGCCCCAACATTACTTTCTCGTGTCTTACCGTGTCCAACCAAGGCCTAATAAGCTTAAGTGAGTAAGATAAAACATGATCGAGCTTTAAAAACTTGTAATACGTTGCGTTTGTAGTAAATAGGCGCGAAAAACCCTAAAATCGCCCTATTACGCCCCAACTTGACTTTCTCGTGTCTTAACTTTTCCAACCAAGGCCTAAGAAGCTTAAGTGAGTGAAATATGACATGATCAAGCCTTAAAAACTTGTAATAGGTTGCGTTTATAGTAGTTAGGCTCGAAAACCCCGAAAAACCACGAAAAATGGCCCAATTACGCCCCAACTTGTCTTTCTCGTGTCTTAACGTGTCCAATCAAGGTCGAAGAAGCTTAAATGAGTAAAATATGACATGATCGAGCTTTAAAAACTTGTAATAGGTTTAGTATGTAGTAGTTAGGCTCGAAAACCCCTAAAAACGCCCTAAAATGGCCCTATTATGCACCAACTTGTCTTTCTCTTGTCTTAACGTGTCCAATCAAGGCTTAAGAAGCTTAAGTGAATAAAATTTGACATGATCGAGCTTTAAAAACTTGTAATAGGTTGCCTTTGTTGAATTTAGGCACGAAAAACGCCCAAAAAATGCCAAAAATCTGCCCTATTACCCCCTTACTTGACTTTCTCGTGTCTTAACGTGTCCAATCAAGGCTTAAAAAGCTTATGTGACTAAAATATGACATGATCGAACTTTAAAACTTATAATAGGTTGCGTTTGTAGTAGTTAGGCGCGAAAACCCCAAAAAACGCCCTAAATGGCCATATTACGCCCCAACTTGAATTTCTCGTGTCTTAACGTGTCCAATCAAGGCTTAAAAAGCTTAATTGAGTAAAATATGACATGATTGAGCTTTAAAAACCTATAATAGGTTACTTTTGTAGAAGTTAGGCGTGAAAACCTCTATAACTGCCAAAAATAGCCCTATTACGCCCCAACTTGACATTCTCGTGTCTTAACGTTTCCAATCAAGTCCTAAGAAGCCGTGAGTAGTATATGACATGATCATGTTTAAAAAACTTTTAATAGGTTGCGTTTCTAATAGTTAGGCGCGAAAACCCCTAAAAACGCTAAAAAGTGGATCTATTACGCCCCAACTTGACTTTCTCATGTCTTAACATGTCAAATCAAGGCCTAAGAAACTTAAGTCAGTAAAATATGACATGATCGATCTTTAAAAACTTGTAATAGGATGCGCTTGTAGAAGTTAGGCACGAATACCCTTAAAAAGCCCAAAACTGGCCCTATCATGCCAAAATTAGACTATCTCATGTCTTAACGTGTCAAATCAAGTCCCAAGAAGCTTAAATGAGTAAAATATGACATGATTGAGCTTTAAAAACTTGTAATAGGTTGTTTAAGTAGAAGTTAGGCGCGAAAACCCACAAAAACGCCCAAAAATGGCCCTTTTACGCCCCAACTTTACTTTGTCGTTCTTAACGTGTCCAACCAAGGCCTAAGAAGCTTAAGTGAGAAAAATTTGACATGATCGAGCTTTAAAAACTTGTAATCGGTTGTGTTTGTAGTAGTTAGGTGAGAAAAAACCTAAAAAAGCCCAAAACTGGCCCTATTACGCCCCAACTTTATTTTCTCGTGTCTTGCTGTGTCCAACCAAGGCCTAAGAAGCTTAAGTAAGTAAAATAAAACACGATCGAGCTTTAAAAACTTGTAATAGGTTGTGTTTGTTGCAGTTAGGCGCGAAAACCCCTACAGTGGCCCTAATACGCCCCCACTTGACTTTCTCGTGTCTTAACCTCTCCAACCAAGGCCTAAGAAGCTTAAGTGAGTAAAATATGACATGATAGAGCTTTAAAAACTTGTAATAGGTTTCCCTTGTAGTAGTTAGGCGCGAAAACCCCTAAAAACGCCCTAAAATGTCCCTATTACGCCCCAACTTGACTTTCTCGTGTCTTAACATGTCCAATCAAGGCCTAAGAATCTTAAGTGAGTAAAATATGACATGATCGAACTATTAAAACTTTTAATAGGTTTCGTTTGTAGTAGTTAGGCGCGAAAACCCCTAAAAACGCCTAAAATGGCCCTATTACGCCCCAACTTGACTTTCTTGTGTGTTAACGTGTCCAACCAAGGCCTAAGAAGCTTAAGTGAGTAAAATATGACATGATCGAGCTTTAAAATCTTTTAATAGGTTGCATTTGTAGTAGTTAGGCGCAAAAACCCATAAAAACGCCCAAAAATGGCCCTATTACGCCCCAACTTGACTTTCTCGTGTCTTAACATGTCCAATCAAGGCGTAAGAAGTTTAAGTGAGTAAAATATGACATGAACAAGCTTTAAAAACTTGTAATAGGTTGCGTTTGTAGAAGTTAGGCTCGAAAACCCCTAAAAAGCCCAAAAATGGCCTTATCACACCACAACTGGATTATCTAAAATCTTAACGTGTCAAATCAAGTCCTAAGAAGCTTAAGTGAGTAAAATATGACATGATTGAGTTTCGAAAAACTTCAAATATGTTGCTTTTGTAGAAGTTAGGCGTGAAAACCACAAAAGGCCCAAAAATGGCCCTTATACGCCCCAACATGACTTTCTCGTGTCTTACGTGTCCAATCAAGGCCTAAGAAGCTTAAGTGAGTAAAATATGACATGTTCGAGCTTAAAAAATTGTAATAGGTTTCTTTTGTAGAATTAGGCTCCATAACCCCATAAACGCGTAAAAATGGCCCTATTACGCCCCAACTTGACTTTCTCGTGTCTTAACGTGTGCAATCAGGGCCTAAGAAGCTTAAGTGAGTAAAGTATGACATGATTGAGCTTTAAAAATTTGTAATAGGTTTTTTTTTGTAGAAGTTTGGCACGAAAAAACCCTAAAATTCCGAAAAATGGCCCTATTACGCCCACACTTGACTTTCTCATGTCTTTTTGTATCTAATCAAGGCTTAGAATGCTTAAGTGAGTAAAATATGACATTATCGAATTTAAAAAACTTGTATTAGGTTTCTTTTGTAGTAGTTAGGCGCGAAAACCCCTAAAAACGCCCAAAAATCGCCCTATTACGCCCATGTTGATTTTCTTGTGTATTAACGTGTCCAATCAAGCACTAAGAAGCTTAAGTGAGTAAAATATGACATGATCGAGCTTTAAAAACTTGTAATAGGTTTCTTTTGCAGAAGTTAGGCACGATAACCCCCAAAAACAAACAAAAATGGCACTATTACGCACCAACTAGACTTTCTCGTGTCTTAACGTGTCCAATCACGGCCTATAAAGCTTAAGTGAGTAAAATATGACATGATTGGGCTTTAAAAACTTATAATATGAAGCATTTGTGGTAGTTAGGCGCGAAAACCCCTTAAAACGCCTTAAAATGGCCCTATTACGCCCCAACTTGTCTTTCTCGTGTCTTAACGTGTCCAATCAAGGTCGAAGAAGCTTAAAGGAGGAAAATATGACATGATCGAGCTTTAAAAACTTGTAATAGGTTTAGTATGTAGTAGTTAGGCTCTAAAACCCCTAAAAACGCCTTAAAATGGCCCTATTACGCACCAACTCGACTTTCTCTTGTCTTAACGTGCCCAATCAAGGCTTAAGAAGCTTAAGTGAGTAAAATCTGACATGATCGAGCTTTAAAAACTTGTAATAGGTTGCTTTAGTTGAAGTTAGGCACGAAAAACCCCCTAAAATGCCAAAAAACTGTCCTATTACCCCCTTACTTGACTTTCTCGTGTCTTAACGTGTCCAATCAAGGATTAAGAAGCTTAAGTGACTAAAATATGACATGATCAAACTTCAAAACTTATAATATGTTGCGGTTGTAGTAGTTAGGCGCGAAAACCCCAAAAAACGCCCTAAATGGCCATATTACGCCCCAACTTTAATTTCTCGTGTTTTAACGTGTCCAATCAAGGCTTAAAAAGCTTAAGTGAGTAAAATATGACATGATTGAGCTTTACAAACCTGTAATAGGTTACTTTTGTAGAAGTTAGGCGTGAAAACCTCTAAAAACGCCAAAAATAGCCCTATTACGCCCCAACTTGACATTCTCATGTCTTAACGTTTCCAATCAAGTCCTAAGAAGCTTAAGTGAGTAATATATGACATGAACAAGTTTTAAAAACTTGTAATAGGTCGCGTTTGTAATAGTTAGGCGTGAAAACCCCTAAAAATGCCAAAAGTGGATCTATTACGCCCCAACTTGACTTTCTCGTGTCTTAACGTGTCAAATCAAGGCCTACGAAACTTAAGTCAGTAAAATATGACATGATCGAGTTTTAAAAACTTGTAATAGGTTGCGCTTGTAGAAGTTAGGCACGAAAACCCCTAAAAAGCCCAAAAATGGCCCTATCACGCCATAATTGGACTATCTCATGTCTTAACGTGTCAAATCAAGTCCCAAGAAGCTTAAGTGAGTAAAATATGATATGATTGAGCTTTAAAAACTTGTAATAGGTTGCTTATGTAGAAGTTAGGCGCGAAAACCCACAAAAAGGCCCAAAAATGGCCCTTTTACGCCCTAACTTGACTTTGTCGTTCTTAACGTGTCCAACCAAGGCCTAAGAAGCTTAAGTGAGAAAAGTTTGACATGATTGAGCTTTAGAAACTTGTAATAGGTTGTGTTTGTAGTAGTTAGGCGAGAAAAAAACCTAAAAAAGCCCAAAAATGGCCCTATTACGCCCCAACTTTACTTTCTCGTGTCTTAATGTGTCCAACCAAGGACTAAGAAGCTTAAGTAAGTAACATAAAACACGATCGAGCTTTAAAAACTTGTAACAGGTTGTGTTTGTAGCAGTTAGGCACGAAAACCCCTACAGTGGCCCTAATACCCCCCACTTGACTTTCTCGTGTCTTAACCTCTCCAACCAAGGCCTAAGAAGCTTAAGTGAGTAAAATATGACATGATAGAGGTTTAAAAACTTGTAATAGGTTTCCTTTGTAGTAGTTAGGCGCGAAAACCCCTAAAAACGCCCTAAAATGTCCCAATTACGCCCCAACTTCACTTTCTCGTGTCTTAACATGTCCAATCAAGGCCTAAGAATCTTAAGTGAGTAAAATATGACATGATAGAGCTTTAAAAACGTTTAATAGGTTGCGTTTGTAGTAGTTAGGCGCGAAAACCCCTAAAAACGCCTTAAAATGGCCCTATTACGCCCCAACTTGACTTTCTTGTGTCTTAACATGTACAAACAAGGCCTAAGAAGCTTAAGTGAATAAAATATGACATGATTGAGGTTTGAAAATCTTTTAATAGGTTATGTTTGTAGTAGTTAGGCGCAAAAACCCCTAAAAACGCCCAAAAATGACCCTATTACGCCCCAACTTGACTTTCTCGTGTCTTAACATGTCCAATCAAGACCTAAGAAGCTTCAGTGAGGAAATTATGACATGATCGAGCTTTAAAAACTTGTAATAGGTTGCGTTTGTCGAAGTTAGGCACGAAAACCCCTAAAAAGCCCAAAAATGGCCCTATCACACCACAACTGGACTATCTCAAATCTTAACGTGTCAAATCAAGTCCTAAGAAACTTAAGTGAGTAAAATATGACATGATTGAGCTTTAAAAACTTCAAATTTGTTGCTTCTGTAGTAGTTAGGCGCGAAAACTCACAAAAAGGCCCAAAAATGGCCCTTTTACGCCCCAACTTGACTTTCTCGTGTCTTACGTGTCCAATCAAGGCCTAAGAAGCTTAAATGAGTAAAATATGACATGTTCGAGCTTAAAAAATTGTAATAGGTTTCTTTTGTAGAAGTTAGGCTTCATAACCCCCAAAAACGCGTAAAAATGGCCCTATTACGCCCCAACTTGACTTGCTCGAGTCTGAACGTGTCCAATCAGGGCCTAAGAAGCTTAAGTGAGTAAAGTATGACATGATTGAGCTTTAAAAACTTGTGATAGGTTTTTTTTTGTAGAAGTTAGGCACGAAAAAACCCCAAAAATGCCGAAAAATGGCCCTAGTACGCCGCAACTTGACTTTCTCATGTCTTATCGTTTCTAATCAAGGCTTAAAAAGCTTAAGTGAGTAAAATATGACATTATCGAATTTCAAAAACTTGTATTAGGTTTCTTTTGTAGTAGTTAGGCGCAAAAACCCCTAAAAATGCCCAAAAAACGCCCTATGACGCCAAGTTGACTTTTTTGTGTATTAACGTGTCCAATCAAGCACTAAGAAGCTTAAGTGAGTAAAATATGACATGACCGAGCTTTAAAAACTTGTAATAGGTTTCTTTTGCAAAAGTTAGGCACGATAACCCCCAAAAACAAACAAAAATGGCCCTATTACGCCCCAACTGGACTTTCTCGTGTCTTAACGTGTCCAATCACGGCCTATAAAGCTTAAGTGAGTAAAATATGACATGATCGAGCTTTAAAAAACTTATAATAGGTAGCATTTGTGGTAGTTAGGTATGAAAACCCCTCAAAACGCCTTATAATGGCCCTATTACGCCCCAACTTGACTTTCTCGTGTCTTAACATGTCCAATCAAAGCCTAAGATCATAAGCTTAAGTGAGTAAAAAATATGACATCATTAGGCATTAAAAACTTGTAATAGGTTGCTTTTGTAGAAGTTAGGCACGAAAAACCCAAAATAGCCCAAAAGCTGACCTATTGCGTCCCAATTTGACTTTCCCATGTCTTATCGTGTCCAATCAAGGCTTAAGAAGCTTAAGTGAGTAAAATATGACATGATCGAGTTTTACAAACTTATAATAGGTTGCGTTTGTAGTAGTTAGGCGCGAAAACCCTTAAAAACGCCAAAATCCGGATCTATTACGCCCCAACTTGACTTTCTCGTGAATTAACGTGTCCAATAAAGGCCTAAGAAACTTAAGTAAGTAAAATATGACATGATCGAGCTTTTAAAATTTGTAATAGGTTTCTTTTGTCGAAGTTAGGCGCGAAACCCCTAAAAACGCCCAAAAATGGCCCTTTTACGACCCAACTTGACTTTCTCGTGTTTTAACGTGTCCAACGAAGGCCTAAGAAGCTTAAGTGAGTAAAATATGACATGATCGAGCTTTAAAACTTGTAATAGATTTCGTTTGTAATAGTTAGGCGCAAAAACCCCTAAAAATCCCAAAAATGGTTCTATTACTCCTCAACTTGTCTTTTTTGTGTCTTAAAGTGTCCAATCAAGGACTAAGAAGCTTAAGTGTGTAAAATATGACATGATCGAGCTTTAAAAATTATATTAGGTTGCGTTTGTAGTAGTTAGGCGCAAAAACCACTAAAAACACCCAAAAATGGCCCTATTAAGCCCAACTTGACTTTTTCTTGTCTTAACGTGTCCAATCAAGGCCTAAGAAGCATAAGTGCGTAAAATATGATAAGATCGATCTTTAAAAACATGTAATAGGTTGCTTTTGTAGAAGTTAAGCACGAAAAAACCACAAAACGCCCAAAAATGGTCCTATTACGCCCAATCCTGACTTTCCCGTGTCTTAAATGTCCAATCAATGTTTAAGAAGCTTAAGTGAGTAAAATATGACATGATTGAGCTTTAAAACTTCTAATAAGTTGCTTTTGCAGAAGTTAGGCGCATAAAACCCCCTAAAATGCCCAAAAATGGCCCTATTAATCCCCAACTTGACTTTCTCGTGTCTTAACGTGTCTAATCCAGGGCTAAGATGCTTAAGTGAGAAAAATATGACATGATCGAGCTTTAAAAATTTATAATAGGTTGCGTTTGTAGTAGTTAGGCGCGAAAACCACTAAAAATGCCCTAAAATGGCCCTATTACGCCCCAACTTGACTTTCTCGTGTCTTAATGTGTCTAATCAAGGCCTAAGAAGCTTAAGTGAGTAAAATATTACATGATCTTGCTTTAAAAAAAAAATTTAATAGGTTGCGTTTGCTGTAGTTAGGCGCGAAAACCACCAAAAACGGCCAAAAATGGCCCAATTACGTTCCAACTTGACTTTCTCATGTCTTAACGTGTCCAATCAAGACCTAAGAAGCTTAAGTGAGTGAAACATGAAATTATCGTGCTTTAAATACTTGTAATAGGTTTCTTTTTTAGAAGTTAGGCACGATAACCCTTAAAAAGCCAAAATATGGCCCTATTATGCCCCAACTTGTCTTTCTCGTGTCGTAACGTTTCCAATCAAGTCCTACGAAGCTTAATTGTGTAAAATATGACTTGATCGAGTTTTAAAACATGTAATAGGTTGCATTTGTAGTAGTTAGGCGCGAAAACCCCTAAAAACTCCCAAAAATGGCCATATTACGCCCCAACGTGACTTTCTCGTGTCTAACGTTTCCAATCAAGGCCTAAGAAGCATATTTGTGTAAAATATGACGAGATAGAGTTTGAAAAACATGAAATAGTTTGCGTTTGTAGTAGTTAGGCGCGAAAACCCCTAAAAAAGCCCAAAAATGGCCCTATAACACCCCAACTTGACTTTCTCGTGTCTTACGTGTCCAATCAAGACCTTAGAAGCTTAAGTGAGTAAAATATGACATGATCGAGTTTGAAAAACATGTAATAGTTTGCGTATATAGTAGTTAGGCGCAAAAAACCCTAAAATGCCCAAGAATGGTTCTTTTACGCCCAACTTTACTTTCTCGTGTCTTAACGTGTCCAATCAAGGCCTAAGAAGCTTAAGTGAGTAAAATATGACATGATCAAGCTTTAAAACTAGTAATGGTTTGACTTTTAGAAGTTAGGCGCGAAACCCTTAAAAAACCTCTAACAAGCCACTTCTCGCGTCTTAAACGTGTCCAATTAGGTCTAAGAAGTTAAGTGAGTAAAATAGACATGACAAGCTTTAAAAACTAGTAATGGTTTGAGTTTGTAGATAGTTAGGCGCAACTCCCTAAAACGCCAAAAATGCCCTATTACGCCCAACTTGACTTTCTCGCGTCTTACGTGTCCAATCAAGGTAAGAAGCTTAAGTGAGTAAAAATGACATGATCAAGCTTTAAAAACGTAATATTTGTTTTGTAGAAGTTAGGCCGAAAACCCTAAAAACGACAAAAATGGCCCTATTACGCCCAACTTGACTTTCTCGTGTCTTAACGTGTCCAAATCAGGTCTAAGAAGCTTAAGTGAGTAAATAGACATGATAAGCTTTAAAAACTGTAATGGTTGATTTTGTAGAAGTTAGGCCGAAAAACCCAAAAAAGCCAAAAATGGCCTATTACGCCAACTTGACTTTCTCGCTGTCTTAACGTTCCAATCAGGCTAAGAAGCTAAGTGTAAATATGACATGATCAGCTTTAAAAACTTATAATGGTTGTTTTGTAGAGTTAGGCGTAAAACCCCTAAAATGGCCCTATTACGCCAACTTGACTTTCTCGCGTCTTAACGTGTCCAATCATTCTAAGAAGCTTAAGTGAGTAAAATAATGACATGAATAGCTTAAAAAATTAATGGTTTGTTTTGTAGAAGTTAGGCAAAACCCTAAAACCAAAAAATGGCTGCAACTACTGACTTTCTCATGTCTTAACGGTCTAATCAAGTCAAGAAGCTTAAGTGAGTAAAATAGACATGCAAAGCTTTAAAAACTGTAATGGTTGTTTGTAGAAGTTAGGCGCGAAAACCCAAAAAACGAAAAAATGGCCCTATTACGCCCAACTTGACTTTCTCGTGTCTTACGTGTCCAATAAAGTCTAAGAAGCTTAAGTAAGTAAATAGACATGATCAAGCTTAAAAACTGAATGGGTTGGTTTGTGAGTTAGGCCGGAAAACCCTATAAAACGCCAAAATGCCCTATTACGCCCAACTTACTTTCTCGTGTCTTAACGTGTCCAATCAAGGCTAAGAAGCTTAAGTGAGTAAAATAGACATGATCAAGCTTTAAAAACTTGAATGGTTGAGTTGTAGTAGTTGGCGCGAAAACCCAAAAATGCCCTATTACGCCCAACTTGACTTTCTCCGTCTTAACGTGTCCAATAGGTCTAAGAACTTAAGTGAGTAAAATAGACATGATACAGCTTTAAAAACTGTAATGTTGTTGTTTGTAGTTAGGCGCGAAAACCCTAAAACGCCCAAAAATGGCCCTATTACGCCAACTTGACTTTCTCCGTGTCTTAACGTGTCCAATAGGTCTAAGAAGCTTAAGTGAGTAAAATAGACTGATCAGCTTTAAAAATAGTAATGGTTGAGTTTGTAGTAGTTAGGCAGAAACCCTAAAAACGCCCAAAAATGGCCCTATTACCCCAACTGACTTTCTCGCTGTTAACGGTCTCAATCAAGGTCTAAGAAGCTTAAGTGAGTAAATAGACATGATCAGCTTTAAAAACTAGTAATGGTTGATTTTGTAGAAGTTACGCGAAACCCCAAAAGCCAAAAATGGCCCTATTACGCCCAACTTGACTTTCTCGCGTTCTTAACGTGTCCAATCAAGGTAAGGCTTAAGTAAGTAAAATAGACATGATAGCTTTAAAAACTTGTAATGGTTGGTTTGTAGAGTTAGGCTGAAAACCCTAAAAACGCCAAAAATGCCCTTTACGCCAATTGACTTTCTCGCTGTCTTAACGTGTCCATCAAGGCTAAGAAGCTTAAGTGAGTAAAATAGACATGATAAGCTTTAAAAACTTAATTGGTTGATTTTATTGAAGTTAGGCGCGAAACCCCAAAAACGCCTTAAAATTTCCCG
>SNQN01003094.1:0-37651 GCA_008642245.1 Bassia scoparia
ATTTTGTGGTGGTCGCGGTAGAGAAAGTTCGAAAACCACGGTTAACGTTCCTAATACAATGCATCGACAGCTGAGCCGACATTACTTGGGTGACAAGCACTTAAGCTGACCGCAGCCTAGACACGTGTTGACCATCCAATCAGGATGCAACACGTACCCATATCTCCCTTTCTGCTTTTTGTGTTGTTTTGTCATTGCTTCCGTCATACCAGGGGCCTTTTCGTCTTTTTCTTCTTTTTTTTTAATTTATTTTATACTACAAGGATTTGAATTTTTCACTCAGTTGAGTTGACCCTCATTTCGTCCACTTTCTATCTATTTAGTCTCGACTTGTGTTAACTAACGCAGCTGCTTAATTAGCATATTGTCTTAAAATATTCGAGGGAGTCTTAACTTAAATTATACTACGAAGTATAAAATATGAAAATGTGCTCACCTAATTTGTGTTGGATTCGTATTTACAGCTCATATATATCGTTTATATCTTTGAGTGTATAGAGTATAACAATTAAATGCAACTTTTGAGGTCAAAGTATATGCTTTTTAAATAATCCTAAAGTTGTACTTAATTACGGAGTGTCATATAAAAATGTCACTGAATTGTTTTATTAAAACAATCTCCAAGATTGTTTAGAAATTTCCCTTCGTATTTACAGCTCATATCTATCGTTTATATCTTTGAGTGTATAGAGTATAACAATTAAATTTTGATAATAATTTATTAGTGAAAAAACACAAAAGGTTGCTTAGAGTTTTTTTTTTTTTACAAGAGTTACTTAAAACTTAAGGGGTATTATTTACAGTACAATTTTAGAGTTGCAACAAATGCAATTTTTAAGGACAAAATTATTCTTTTCGAATGCTAAAGCCTCATTTCACAATTTTAGAGTTTGTTACAACATTTTTTTAATAGCTGATCCATAACATATGCAATATTGCGAGACAAGAATTGTTAGTTTCCTTGCTCTGCCCTTCATATTTGGATACTGAAAAAATGATTATATGTTTCCGCGTGTCAAGTAATGTATCAAGTTAATTCGACTTAGGTAAATTGGTTAAATATGTTAACTTGATCTTCGATTGTTTATAGGCTTATTCAATTCGTTTTGACTCTACTTCAAATCTTCAATCCATAAGTTTATCAAGAGCAACAATGCACATTCGTTATCGAGAATTAAATTTTTATAAGCMAGATCATATTTTAAGTTCAATTCAAACAAATTGAAAACAATATATCCACATATTACAACATTATTACATCAGCTAGCATCACATTTCGATAGCATTGAAAAGAGTATCAATGCATGCAATAACTAACATAGACAATAATTGTAAATGGAACACAACATTGAGAACGAAATATATATATCATGCTTTAATTTATGATTGAATCAAATCTAGCGTTACAAACTTCAAAAGATCGAATGATTCTCGTGCATACAAAGGTCACTAATCCACATTATTAAACTTGAACAACAATCGTAATTATCTTACTATAAAATAAATATAATCAATTTGCCTTATTGTTTGTCTTTTAGTGACCTAGAGTTCTTAGTTCATCATTGCCATGTACTTGTAATTAACTTAATTATTTGTCAAAGTAAAGTTAAATTAGTGGAGTTGTGATTAGCCAATGCAATCAAGCAAGTGGATGTGTATTATACAATTATATACTATTAAAGTTCACTCTCTAATTATTAAATTCTCTAATTAATTTGCGCGTAATATATTCACATGAAATTAATAATAGCATATTGATTTAATTTGTTTGTATTCGCTATCAGAGTATTAGGGCTAAATTGCGCCAATTATTCCATGTGTTTGAGTAATAGGTCTGTTTTGTTCAATTTATTTTTACTTTATTTTTAAAAAATAATCAATAATCACAAAAAATAAATCAGTTCAAAATAAAATTGAAAATACAAATTATTATTTTCCTCTCATAAAACAATTCGAAAAATAAGATAGTTCTCTTCAAAAAACAAGTTAAAAAAAATAAGTCATTTAGAAAACATAGTTAAGATAATTAAATAAGTAAAAATAAGTAAATAAAAGCAGTCTCATATTTATTTTTCTAGTATTTATTGTTTATATATTTATGGGCTACATGAAATGTAATTTTGATAACTTTAATTGAATTAACCATAAAGCCGTCATGTAATACGTACAACAATTTAATTGTTATTCTATTGTTCGATCGTTTACCAAATGATAAGTGATAGCCACTTACACCAAAGGACTAGTCTACTTCAATATAAACTAGAGCGAGACTATTAGCTCAATCTTTAATGTGAGATTATAATTCACACTTACGCACCAAATAACGATATATACGCAATAGCTAGACGCGGACATAACGTACTAGCTAGAGATGATAGATGTGATATGAGCCGATGAGGTAGCTCTAGATAAACAAAGTACCAAGCTAAAATTTTAACGATAAAGTTGATTATTTGAAGATGTGTGATGTGACTTTGTGAGTAAACCTTTCGTGCAACCGTGATATCACGGAACTTACATAAGTTCCTAGCTTATAGTTGCTTGTAATTGAAGTTAACACTTCAATTCACATAATGCATATAATATTTAAAATTGCCTGTCCTTTAGTAAATGATGGTACAAACTAACCACGAATTAAGTCTTTAATTATGTATACGGACTAAATCTCAAAGTACTAATAAGATTAATCGCGATATTGCTTTCAAATAAATTAATTAAGTAATTTCCATTGACTCATGTATGATGTATCCCTTTTCTAATGTATATATACACACGAAAGCACGATTTTAATTACGCCAATCAAATATCCATATGATAATGAAATTAAAAAGTAATTATTTCCTTACCGCATGATTATCTCTAAGATTAATATGAATTCAAATGAGTTATAGATGGTTATTAATTTTTTTTCGTTTTTTCTTCAATTTGTCATCGTATTGAATAAAACACGTAATTCGTCCAACCAGATTCAACCCTAACCACATCGAACCAACCACAACTCGATTAAAAATGGGGAAATGTTTTGATGAGAGCTAATAAAAGGAAATGCAATGTGTCACATGACAATGTACAAGTTGTGTGTGCAATGGTATGGTTGATGGATGGATAAGATAAGGAGGAGAAGAAATGTCGTTAGTAGACGGTGGGATTTGAATGACACGTCATGATGAAATAGTGTGGAGTAGAAATGAAAGGATGTCACACGTGTGAGACGCCTAAGTCAAGTTGTAAGTTTTATCCACTCGAGACCAGAATATGCTTTTTTTGGACCTTTTTATAATTTATGAGCTCTTTTTCTTCTCTTTTTTTACGTGGCATTTGTCATGCTTCTTCTTTGACATTTAACCTTTTTTTTTTCCCTTTGTAAAATGTCAAAACAAATAGTAGCCGTTTGGTAGAACATGGAGTTAGTGTAATCGTCCCTTGAAAACTATTGATATTTGTCCTATAGATCAGAAATAATGGGTAATTTCTAACTTATTATCCGGTGGATTATAGTCAACTTATATTGAAATAAAAATAGGAACTCGGAAATTCACAAGACTTTTGAACGTGTATAGATATCACTGTTAACTAACAAAACACATATACGTACTGATTTAACGTATTAATTAAATCGTTAGTGTGTGCATACACACAAAAAGTGAGTGGAAAGTAACGTGTGCACTCAGTAATCGTACAAAAGTAAATGGAAAAATAATTTTGACGAATTTTTATAAAAGTTATGCTCCATCTCACAATTTCTTCACTTACTTTTCCTTAATTTCTCGTGTAGCTTAAATTAACTTCTGTCAACGCATTATAAACCTTGTATAATATCATGAAGAGGGAAAGAAACAAAAGGTTAGGGATAAACAAAAAGCTTCAAGAAGAACATAACTGCTCGGCAGCAGGAAACAAACATAACTAAAAGTAGGGACTATATAATATGATGATGAGTTGGGTTTGCCCTTACCACAAACTATATATCCTATATATTGAAGTGTACAACATGTCAAATGAAATGTGGAAGCCAATTATTGGATTACATGACAATTGTTGGCACTTTTTTGTTGCTCCGGCATAAATTTGGCTCTACTTTGACAACTCTTCGACATATGTCCCGAATAATCTAAATCTTTAATTAGGTTGTTATTACTTCTAAAATAAATAAATAAATCATTAGGTTGTGGTTTGTGTAAGTGTAACTGTGTAAGGGAATTAGCCATGTATTATTACATAAATTATTGTTAATGTCATTTAATTTATGTACTTTTTTTCGTTCACATTTTCCAAATATTTTGGACTCAAATTTGAGCTCAAATAAGTAAAGACCTTGCTTGATTGCCTATTGTATTGTCATAATGTCATGTGATGAGACCTAATATTCAGTTGTATTTTCGAATATTGTGTTTTGATTATACTGTAGATTTTTTATAATTTTTGTTTACATTTTTTCGTTATTTGAAATTTAATTTCTTTTATCGTTAATTAAAACCTCATTTTCATTAATAGTTCTGGAACATTTGAAATTTTAGCATTATTTACAGTACAATATAATAACTAATATTCCTTCGTTTAATTAGTATGTATACTCACTGTACTTTGTGCTTTGATGCATGCAAATCGTATATATATGTTGTTCAATAATTCAAAAATTATCATTCTTATACATGACACGTGGACTGTGGCCTGGGGTGGACATTAATAATAATTGATTAAATATTATATGTAATCATTGTTTCTACTCGTGAAAAATGAAAATGTTATTGCACATATTATTTTAAAAAAAAACGAATTGAAGGAAGTATTAATAATGATATGGCTCAACCCTAACTAATCCTTTTAATTCACGTTAATAATAGGAACGTATGTATGACAAATGATGAACGTTTTCTTTTCTAAATTTGCAACATAATGTACTGTATAGCAATATTGCAATTTGCAAGTATCCTAACCAAAAACAGAACACAAGCAATGAATTTCGACAAAGGACAAAATAATAAGAAAACACTAGAAAAAAACAACCAAATCATATTATTATTATAATAAATTTATAATTATATTTTTTCAAAACATATAATAATTTATACGTATAATGCATGAAAGACAACGTAGTAATTGACCACAGTTTGAAACCAACCTGTTTAGATGTTAACATCCCAAGTGGTATTGTAAATTATGATTAAAATTGCATGAATGATTAAATTAAGGGTTATGATAAATTAAATCCTTAGGTTGCATATAATATATAGATATATTTACTTAAATGGAAATAAGTTGAAATTCAACACAAAATAATACACTATCGAGTATGAATAATAAATGTTCAATTATTGCATCATATTTCACTTTTAGTTTCTTATAATCAGTCCTTAGGCTATATTAACTTTTTCCTTAAAGTAATTAACCGACTTAAGGTCGTTTACTTTAATTAGCCTAAAACAAATGAATGAACTACTTTCGTAAACTAAATTAAACGGAACAAATTAAAATTAATTTAAATGAAATGAATTGTTTATAAAAGAAAGAAAATTAAGTCAGAAACATATCGAATTGAAAATTATAAGCTAGCTAAAGTAACAAACCTTAATTTAATTAATAAGATTCGATACTATTGTCCTCTTCAGATAATGTTCAACTCTAGTAAGTGGGACGTGACATAAAGACATTATTAATTATATTGATATTTTATGTAATATGCTTCATTCTATTGGTAGGTCGACATGCAGTAATTGGTGTGACTGATAAGAGGCATTTAATTTGCCATCACAGAATTCCCTTAATAACGTTAATTAGTGTTGTAAATATGATATAGTATATATTGGATTACCATTATATCAGAAAAATATGCTATTGATGCTTTACTTTTTTAATTTGCTTGAAAAAAACACATAACAGTAGTACAAAATATCATGAGCGAAAAATACAAGATTCCTAGGCAAAACAACATGGATTAGCAGCAACATTCATGAACCAGCCGTTTTCACGGGGTCGGATAGTGTAGCTGTGCGAGCCGAATGTGGATGGCCCGTCGTACATGAACGTGTGATATTTGAAATTTTTAATCGGCGAAAACCTATAATGATCGATATGTTTTCTTCACGATTACACCGATACGACTTTTTGATATTTTCTTCGTCTTTTTAGATGTTACTCTTGATTAATTAAAAATAATTGACTAATGTTTTTTTAAATAAAAAATGTTATTCCGTCTAAAAAACAGAAGTATTTGAAAGAGACGAAGACGGTGTATTTAGGTCTATCCTATACACGTATCTAGAAATCGATCACTTAATAAGAACAAAATATATACATCATATTTATTTTATATTATATGTCAAAAGAAAACAAAAGCGAATGTGAAATTTCCATAAATATACTTCGTATTATCATCTATAATTATATAAGGAGAGGGGGAGGAAGGATGTGTCCCCCCTCTAAAATACGATAGTACCTTAATGAATAATGATGCTAAAAGACTTTGATACCCTTAAAGGTTTTATTATAAAAATTATAAATTGTGTGCTTAAATTACCCAAAATAAAGAATACATTTATTATGTGACTTAATTAATTGTGAAAAATTCAAAAATGTGATCATTATTCAAATTGAGTTAAACATATATGGAATACTATTTTGAATTTAAATAAATAGTTTATTAGTTTCTTTCTTTTATTATGGGCAATCATAGTACAATACAAATTAATTACAATCAAATTAATCATACGACTAATTATTAGATATAAATTATTAATATTAAATATTTCTAAAACATTTTTAATTAAATACATACTATATAATTATTTTTTTAATTAATCGCAATTTTCATAGGTTAAGCACGCATCGGTGCACGTAATTACTAGTTTCTCTAAGGATGCATATCTTTCAATTAAAATAATATATATGAAGTAGCCTTCAAAAAATAAAATTATATGAAGTATTTTATTATCTTATTATTAAAATATATTTTACAAAATTATGTGATCGAATCAACACATTTTATCCCATAAATTAATGTTCCAGCAACTTACAATTCTGTTTGTGTTATGCATCCACATTTGTGCAAAATATGTGTGCAACCGCCTTACAATAATTTATTGTAAAACGGAGTCTTTTGATATATAGTAATTGATAAAGTTTTGGTTTTAATGCCTTAAGTTACTCTTTTAACTGATCACTTTAATACATAAAAGTGTAACTTCAAATAAATTTACATAACTTTTGACTATATAAGTGTACTTGGAATTCTATTAGCATAATTTAAAGCTGAAATGTAACTTTAGTTTTCTTTCTCACATTTGCAATTATTATTGCAGTAATGATAGTCACTTTACCACAGTATAAAAAGATCAGTTTTTTTTTTGGCTTAATGTGCATGGTTTTTCATAAATTAATAATAAACCGTTTTTCCTTATACTTTGTCACATTTGTGACTTTGTGAGTTTGTTTATCAACAATATACACTGGTATGAAAACAACACAACAATATAATTTTTTTTTATAAAAAAACATCATTATTGGTACATAATAACAACAGGTACATATGATCTTTTGCATAATGATTTTCCATATAAATAATCATAATAATATGATAGAGTGAAAGGATAGGTCATGTGATCATTATATTATGAATTATGAACTTATGTGCCATAAGGAAAATCAACACTAGAAGCGAGAACTTCTAAATTATCGTCATGTATAAGAATGAATATAGTCGTCAATGAGTCACGTATAATGTAAAAGTGAGATGAATTAGTAGAACAGATGGAGTATATAATTCATCAATACATAATAATTACAATTATATTATCAACTACTCCCTCCGTAACGTAATACTTGCAACAGTTATTATTTGTGAAGGATAAAATATTCCATTGTTGCAAGTATTACGTTACGGAAGCTGTACAAACACATTATTCAAACAAATCCAACCGGGTTACTAAAGGCCTATTCCTTTTGGTTAATTTTGTGGTACGATACTTTATTTAGTTCACTCGATCATTCAGCTACTCTTGTTGCAGCTCACTTCAGCCACTTCTTCGATCATCTTCACGACTTTAACACATTTAGTTCAGTTCAGACTTTTCAACCCAAAAGAACAGACCCTAGAAATATCCTACAGTGTAAGTAGTGAAAGGTATAATTGAATAAATGGAATATCGAAAGGTGCACACAAACAACCCCCAAAAATAGGGCTAGTTAAGTGCCAGGTATATCTGGGGATACATAAGTTTTTATGTGAGAGGAGTGGAGGATAGATATATCTGGGGTGGACTTGGAAGATTCCAGTAGCGGCTTTAAATATCCACACTTAGCTTCTTATTGGTCCACTCTCCACTACCACTTGCAACTGAAGATTGAGAACCAAACATTTTGTTTCATCTTTTTTGGCTAAATTTTAATTTCTTTCTCCATTCACCCATACTGAATTTGCTTGCTTATGGACATGGTTACATCTACCCGGTTATTATGTAGTAATCCTCACTACGTCATTAGTCTCGGCGATCTAATAACATTATAGTATTGGTGAGTAGCTAGTTTAACCGGTGTGGGTGAACAAGTTACATACATCTAATCTACCATGCATGACGAGTGAGGTTGTTGCAATGCTTTGTTGTAACCAGTTGATAGTAGTGAAATCCGATGTCATTTTTTGCTATTCCATTAAAAAAAGTTCCAATAAAATGAGGCGATCACATTAATTTAAAGTTTATTCTCTCAAAAATAAGTTCAAGAAAGTAAAATAAAATAAGAGAATAAACTCTAATTACCAGTTCATTTTATGCCGAGTGTAATTTGTGTGGTTGGTTGCTACTATATACAAATTGCACATTTAATTTCACTCGTTCGATGACAACTTACTATATTGTGTAAGATGAATAATTCGAAATTAGGAGATGTTACACTCGAACATTGATCTTCACCAAATATTATAGAAGTCCCGACTAGACAATTCACCTTGAACATAAATATATATAACGTAATCCAATAAATGACGAAATAGCCAAGGTAAGTTGTCAACTACAGCATCAAGACTGATGTAATATATGTAATTAGGGTGTTAATTGTTGCCCATGAACAACCCACATGTGAGTGATATGTGTGTCCAATTGAATTAAGGGAGTGTTGTGGTGATAAATCCCACATCGAAAGAATTCGAGAGTTGAGACCGCATTATAAGGCTAAGGGGCTACTCCCTCATTGCCATATGGTTTTGATGTGGAACTCCTTGGTCTTGTGATGTGGACTTGCCTCCCCGTGGCGGGTGCGGCCCAGGCCGTTTGACATTAATTGAGGTTATCGAGACATTGCTACAAATCCAAGACAAGTAATGAAAATTCTAGCAACCTCATGAACCACCTTGCTACAAATCCTACTGATAAAATCTCCTCTACTTGATGTCGTCTTATTTTATAGGAAAAGATCCACTTAAAGATCACTTAAAGTACTTAAGCCAAAACTAGGACCAACAGTGGGAATAATGTCCATCCATAACAATAATATATTCCTTTATTATTATTATGTCACCACTAAATAACAAAATTAAATCGAAGATATTATTATTATTATATAAAACAACAGTTTACAAGTAATAAAGACGATCAAAAATCTACAAAAATTTATTATATTATTATTATTATTATTATATTTTATTATTTTATTTATTATTATTATTATGTGATTATTCAACATCATTATTATTATTATATTATAATATAAATAATAAGGTAGGACAGATTTGATTTTGGGCTTACATGTGAGTTATGACATAAGGCATGACATTTTTTTTTGCAAAGACAACGACAGTGGAAGTTGCTTGATCTAAATTCAAGTGTTTGATCTTATGCTTTTACATTTGTTAAGTAGAATTGATATTTAGTATTTAATTTTACTCACTTTTGCATTATGCCAACTTGATATTTCATATTTGTGGGACCAATATTGTTCTTAGGAATCATAATATGTAACTATCTAATACCCATTATTTTCACTAATATACTGATGATGTTTATTTTTTCTAAGATTGTGGCAACTATTTTTGACTTGCTTGGAAAAATCACTTTTTACATATTGTGTTAGTACTTTAATTTCTTCTTAGACTAAAATAGTACAACTTACTATGTGTTCTAGTGTTTTTTTTTATTAGTTAGGATGAAATATCTTAATCGTATTACATATACTTCATGAACTACAATCGATCATTTAAGTCAACTCGATTTAATTAAGCTAACATGTTATACATAGTGAAATTAACGCACGTTTTGATGTAGAACCATATATAGGAGCAAAAACCTAATAAACTTGTGAGTTGTGGACACTGGACAGTGGGTATATATTCACATAATATTGGTACGAAAAACATCAACCTATACTATATTCTCGATTATTTAGGTCAACTCAGTTTAATGAAGTCAACAATTTAGAAATCATACTGAAATTAAAGTAGAAGCGTGTTATTGATTCATGCCATATATAGGATGGTAGTACAACCCTAAACTCGTGACAGTCGTATGGTGAGAATATCATCAATCGATTCTATATCGTTTTAATATAGGAATCGAACCTCAAACGTATGTGTATAACCTCATCGATGTTGTTGTAAGACTTAGCTTTCATACCACTAGTCAATAAAATCGATCTTGGTTAGCTTGGGCGTACTAATTTACTTGCTTGATTTGATGATTATTATGAGCACGTACTATTCAGCAATTTACCAAAAATGTTGACATTTATTAATTAGAGCATGTATTTTTCTAGTTCTTACTAATAATTGTTGAGGTGTGCGTAATAGACTATTTGCAAATTGCACTGAAGACGCGTTTAATTAGCATGTGCAATAATTCCATCTGTTTAATTTGTTTGGATAAACTACGTTGGTTACTTGGTTATTATATCCATGCAAGAATTACGATACAATTTACTAAGGTCAGCGTCTCGCTATACATTCTCTAATGATATGTTACGTTCCTAACAAAGGGGTATATTGTGCGACATCGAATATCTTTTGTCGTATTCAATAACGCCTTAATTTGACAAGAGTTTATCCACATTTACAGATACACTATTTTGATGTTAGTATCCTAGTATAGCTAAGTACGGATCGGAGAATAATAAGATAAAATTATGGAAAAAGTATTTATTGTTACGAAAGTATTACACGAGACAATTCCAACAAATATCAAAACCTCACAAAATAAGACATGTACTACTCCATTACACAAGTTGATTCATGAAAAATAAATATAATCTTAGTTTTTATTAGCATTAATTAAGCAAAAACACTAAATGAGTATTCCCGGTGCGTTAGATAAATGAAAATGTTAAATGAATTAAAATTAATAACAACGATTGACGTGTGAATTTGACATGTATTTTAAGTTTATTGTTATTATTTTAGAAATATATTTATAACTTATCTAATGTATGAAACGCTAATATCGTTAATATAAAGTGTGCATGTGAATAATACAAGTAGGAAAATTATTGCATGTTAAGATTGACTAGAATATTAGGGCGGTGGAGGAGGAAGAATCAGAAAATGTATCGAAGAAAAAACGTACGAACGATGGATCAAGTATTCAAATCTCACGTGCAATTTTTCTTACTAATAAATAGCCGTACGATTACGACCTTCATACAAAAGAAACGTCCTTTGTTCTAATTAATAATATTATTGTGTCCCCCTTTGCTCTAATTCGTTGCGATAATTGCTATGACGGCTAATTAATTATGTTAGTTCGACTCTCTTACAGTTAGATATCTAATTGTGAGATAAAAGACTGGATTCTCGCTAAAATATGAAATTACACATCTAACTCCTTCAAACACTTATTGAGTTGTAGAAATCTAATAACTAATTGAAGGAATAGCCCAACCCAAATCATAAGGGTTTGTTTATTAGGCGAAATGATTTCGCTTATTTTAAACAGAAATAAACTTATGAAGTACTTTGTATAAGTTTGACGAACGGCAAGATAAGTTGAAAAGAGTAAGTAGATCGAGAATTATAGTGTGTAACTTGCAAGCTTGATTCGTTTTGATTTTCTTTTATGGCGTAAGGTCAAATTATAAGACCATATATGTATGCATAACGTGACCTTAGTGCATGTGCCATTTAAAGTTGCTACCTCTTATATGAAGTATTTGAATAATTGTTTGAATTTGGTTGAAAAAAAGCAATTAACAAAACTTGACCTAATTTGTTGTTTTATTATCTTGTTATGAAGAATCCATTCTAGATTGGAAATTTTGTGTACAAGTCATTACATTTTTTCATTCGATTCAATTCAATAGCAAATCAAATCATGAATAACAAAGTTAACATTTGGACCATTTTATATATACAAAGTATATATAAGACCAGCCCAAAGTATAATTAGTGCTCAAACCTCTAATTTTTTTTTTTTACCAACAAA
The DNA here is from genome assembly GCA_008642245.1 of Bassia scoparia. Taxonomy (NCBI): domain Eukaryota; kingdom Viridiplantae; phylum Streptophyta; class Magnoliopsida; order Caryophyllales; family Amaranthaceae; genus Bassia; species Bassia scoparia. Next base: position 12,399 of record SNQN01003094.1, read on the forward strand.
AACAGGTTTTTTTTTTTTTTAAAAAAAAGTTTTAGTTCCGCCGCATAAAGCTCATTAAAAAAAAAAAGTCTAATAAGTAAATAAATATTGAATGGAAAATGTTAAACATAACCCTAAGGGTTATAATAAAAAGTTAAAAAATGACAATCTTTGATAAAATCAAGTATTAATTAGATCAATTTACATGTGATTTTGTAATGAATTCATAACTTTTTAACCATTTTAGAAAGTATAATAATGTTTTATACATAATCCAATATGAATAACCGAGAACCAGAAACAGATTCGTGAACAACTGCAGCTCATACTCTGACAACGAGTAGACTAGAATTTTATAACAAAGACTTGAATTCAAAGATTGACAAGTCCGATATTGCAAGAGAGAAGAAGCCGTTTCGGTGCACAATATACTTTCCAGGGACGATCAATCCTGGACATCATAAGCCACTGCTAACACATCCATAGGAGTTGCTTTAATGCTTTATAAGAAACTTCATTTTAAGTCCTGAGCAAATCGAATGGTCTCATTGATTTACACATCAAGATTCATAAAAAGTAAAATAAAGATCTTTAGGCACTTTTGCTTCTAAATTATACATAGATGGCCGCTTTGCGAATTTCATTTCAGCCAGAACTTGAGATGGGATAGACCACTGTATTTCTCGAACATCATGATAATCAACGCTCACCAGTAAGCACCTAGGTCAGAATAAAACTTGCTCTAACAAATTGAAAAAAAATGCACATAAAGAAGCATAGATCAATATATCAAAATATATGAATACTATGACAATGTGATATGATATAATCATATGACTGGGTTATTGCTATTATCTAGAGCAGCGGAGTTGAGCGAGGAAAGCTGCGCAGAGATCAAGGAATATCATCTGGGTCCCTGAACCCTTTGTAAATCAAGCAGATACTTCTCTCTCACGAGTTTGTACAGCTGTGAGCACAGTGGCAGGAAATTAGCGTTATAAATTGCAACAGGACAACCCAGACAACTTATGCCTAGTAATGTCAATCATAAATAGAATCAATTGCTAGACATTAAACATACCTGCACCTCAAACTTACGACATTGGGTGACCTCAAAACTCCCTCGTTTTCAATTATGCTTGACTCTTCACCAAAATAATTATGTACCGGATTATTGACCATTCCCTTTCATGCTGACACAGGGATGCCAGGTATCCATCTGCACTTCAATGTTGTAATGTCCTATCTTTTTCCAGCAGACATTCAACTCTGCAATTGTCTTTCAAAACTTCGGTCATAATTCTCTGTGGATGGGCTCGTGATATAACCATACCAAACAATAATATAATAAGAAAGAAATCTTCATTATAAGCACCAATAAACCCACATAGAGAATATATGTGAGGTCATAATAAAGATCATATTGGGCACGAAAATAGAACTCCTATCAGTGAATCAGCAAACACTTTCATTTTTAGATCAAACATAACAGGTAGGTTAATGGAAGGAGTAATCCGTTGCATGAATGTTACAACCAACCTGTATATCCAAGAGCATTTCCTCTCGGCAGGGAACTGTGGTCGCACAGCCAATTCCTTGGTAATCAGCATAACCATGATATTGATGCCCAGAAGCTGGAGAAATACTTCATTTGGAAGCATGCGGCTTAATTTGTTCTCCTGGAAAGAAATGTAAAATATATGTGAAAACGGTAACCACATTCCTTTTGCCATATAACTAAAAGTTATTCTTAAACTTAATCAAGGCACGGCAAATTTGCTAAGGAGCATTAATCAGATTAGTAAACAAGACCCAATTTGTCAACCGAAGGAAACAACTATTGGGCAATCCTATCCAAAGACTTATTCTCATTACTTTGCTGCAAGTCTTGTAATGGCCTATACCGAGTTCAAAACAAAACTTTAAAAAAAACGCACATAGTTTCTTGAAACTCAGCCCCAAGATAGCCACTTGAAGCTCGGAAGCGATTATCAAAGAGCAAATAGTATGCAACAGTTCCCTACAGTTGTATGCAACAAATTCAAATMAATTCCTGTGTTTCAAGATTTCAACATGTAAGATCAGACTAAATATCAAAAAATTGCAAACTTATGAGGACCTCATTCTGGAGTCTGTTGCGGAGAGACTCAATTAGCTGGTTCCTGTCGTACCCCATCCTAACAACTTCCTGGAGTATCTCTTCATCAATCTGTCAGAAACAAAKGGTTGATTTATAGTTTGGCCACATGGTAAGATCAAAGAGCAACAATGCACTATGCACAAGGTGCAAAACATGATTATTGTGAAGTTCCTTAAAATGTTTCAAATGGCATTATTATTTCCTACAAAAAATATTAAAAATGATAAATCCAACAAAAATATATGCAACAGATAGTCATGGACGGGAGCACTTCAACACTATACAGATTACAGACCGAGATCACAATTCATAATAACAAGGCAAGACTTACTGAAACCCAGAACTCCAGCAAACACTTTTATCACAAAAGCCTACATGATACAATATTCTAGCAGAAAGATTCATACCTTCTTTGCCTGTTGCATTGTATCTGGTGGTGGCACAGCTAAATAACGTGGAAGATGAGCTTGAAACCATGTGTGCTGACGGATCTCTGGAATTGTGATCCTCTTCATTGGATCAACCACAAGCATCCTTGGGATCAGATCTCTAGCTCCAGGTGATAAATGACTTGGAAGAAGTATATTCCCACCTAACAACAACAGAAAACACATGAATGAACATTTTAGCTTCTATATTTTGCCAAAAAAAAATGCAATTATTACTGATAAGCAGGAGCTTACTAAGTACAAGATACCACAAAATACAAAAAACATTATTTCATTGCAATCCTTGGAATAAAACTTCATTATCCCTAGATACAAAAAGAAGATCAATTGACAAGGGTTCTTGACATAATCTGCCTTCACTATTTTAAGATCTTACTTTTCCCCAATGTAACACTAGAACATTAATTAATAAAACTAAACATTGAGGAATCTCACAATATTTAATGAGAACCCTGCCATGATTCACTGCCCCCATCTCAACAACAACAACAAGCAATAATCTATTACAAGGAGATAACAATACAATGAAAGCCACGTAAAATTCCTCTCTAGACCAAGGCATCGTAGCCCTGTCTCAGTCATCATAGCAAAAGATTCGTCACAGAAGCAGTATCTCCAAAGCATTGCAATAAAAAGTCGGATCCATCATCAGTTCACCACTACGTGTAGAGAAATTGTTAGACATATATCTCTATCACAATCGATGGTTTTGATGCACACACATGAGATCACACAGCCCAATACCATATATTAACATTGAATTGTAATTTTTGAAGCTTGTTCTAAACAGTAGACAGGAATCATTTTTCAACATGGGAAATCATGAACAGCAACATAGTATCTGCATTTACCAACAAAAATACAATGAACTTTTGCTGCATGATTTTTGATCTTGATAAGGAACAGCCTGCCACAAATTATAGCATATTTTGCTGGCTTTAGAAACTATGTTAAGTGAAACAAGCACTGCTATAAGACTGTTGCTCCCATGTTTATCAAACGCCACGATTCCATATGGTAGAAGCTGGTGCCAGACTGCCAGTCAGCCAGTGTACTTAGCAAAATAATCAAAATCCAATCTGCCTCTGTAAACATTTCCCTCTTTCCCCTTTAATCCACCAATTGTTTTCTATAATCTTCCTGTGCAACACACCAGCAAAAATACCAATGTCAACCCTAATTCCATGAAACGGCTCCACCACAATGGCTAATACCTTTCTAACGACACTAGATTTATTATGCATTAACAGTGAACAATCTCACAATTAACTATTTGCACTTAAAGGAGCCGCAGGAGTTTATATACTTTGCAACTAATCAGTACTATTGGATAATTTTGATTCCTTACAATCAAGAAGACTTGATATGAAAACGCAGTAGTCCTATATTTATCTTCTCCTATAATAAACTGTCTTTGGTCATCTAGCAATTGACATGTAATAAACTGGACAGAGAAAAGAAATTAAATGATCTTTCATTACAAAAAGTATTGTCGTGAATTGAAATGAATTTCCCTTCTCACAGCACATCATAAAGGTTACATAGATTCCCATATTCTCACTATAACTACCTCTTCTGAATCATCAGGCCTTTCTAAAGAATTAGCTTGAACGAATCAAAATTCCCTTTTATGTTGTGGCTGATGTATGTCACGAACTTGTATGGATGTAGCACAAGTCATCTACATCTTTTGCCAAAGTAACCAAACTCAACACTTCATTTACCCAAAATATCAATATACATTAAAACCTTAAAGAAAGCTAACAAAACTACAAAAGCCTCTTACCAAGTCCTGAACCAACACCATCAAGTCATCAACTAGGCCTTTTTCACTATATCACTAAAATTAACATGTCAAAATTTTATATTTGCTCCACCAAAGTTGCTCTATCCTTGTTGTCCAGGTTAAATAAGTTGAGCCATCAAACTGTCTCTCCACAACTTCCATGAAATATTGGTATCCCAAACACTACAATGAAGTAACGATTTAACGAACACCACACAATTTCGTGACACTGAGTACAGACATCATTTATCCAATTAAGACCCATCATTTAAAGCACTGCAAACACTGATTCAGCTAAGAATTGATACTGTTCTTATGTACTAATAGAAATAGAAATTAAGTGGATCAGTTCTAATTGCGAAAAACTAACTCAATACAATAATAACTGGCTAATAAAACCCATGAACAAAGTAGAAAGACTACTACTGATACACAACCCCAAAACTCAGGTTCAAGCATATCATTTTTGCCTTTGAAAATGTCACTTGACTCATTCATGTTTTTGGTCTTTTGACTCTAACCTGCGCTTGTAACCTATGTCTAGTTCATCTGAATAATTTTGATCTGAGTTTTTTATGATTTGATCTAATGGTAATTCTTTTTTGTTATTGTATATTCTAATCTGATATGAATTTTTCTTATCTTATCTATTTGAAATTTTTGGTCTCATCTAAATTTTTAAATAAGCACTAGAATGCTTCAATATAAGTTGAACTAAACATAGCTAAAGTTAACTAGGTGCAGATCAGCAGATGAAAGTCTTACAACTCCTATGCAATCATACATCATATTGCTTTACTAGTTACTATCATGCCTATATAGCTCACGGAAAAAATATTCCCAATGTCACTAGATCTACTTCTCCAACATTGATGTTGATCAATCGATCAAATCAAAGCCTTAACCATATAAGTGAAAATGGCTACATGAACCAAAGAAGTTACATGTGCAATCATCAACAGAGATCCCCTTCCCATCTCCTACAATTGAAAACAGGATGGTCTGCAAATCTAATAGTTTCAAATCTTTCCAACCACCTCATCTTCAGTCTCCATTAACCACTCTAAAGATCCCATAATCTCAATCCTCCACATTTCATATGGCTGCATCTTGCAGTCTTCATCTTACACATCATAGTTATCTTACACGTCATACTTTTCCTTTAACTGGTCCTCAATATGCAACGCCAAGTTTCCTCCAGATTTCTCCATTTCTAATTCCATCTTGGCAGAAAACTACTGTAACAACATAAGCGCTAAGCCCAATAATATGTTCTACCCAACAAAATTAAAATCAAAACCGAACTCTAGGACAAGAGATCAACTATTAAGTAGATACAAGAATTTCTGAGTAGACAAGCTCTTCCAAGGCTTTTCATCATCAAGCCAACACCCAACACACCATAAAAGAAAGGCTTTCTCAGCAAGCAAACAAACAGAGCTCTTCGGGGGATTTTCTTCCACTTTAATGCCTCAAAGCCAACAAATCAACAAAGAATGCATTTCCCATCCCCAAAAAAGGGTCACTTATAAGACTAGCTCACTCTTTGAGCTCCCTTTTACTTAAAACTGACAAAAATCTCCACTCTGAACTCCCAATTTTATTTTTTCAAAATATKAAAAATCGGAACATTCCTTAAAATGGTACTATCGTGTTCAAGAGAACCATCATCACAGAAGACTGTGAAAGGAAAAAGAACCCTACTTTTCTCTCTTTGCCAATAAATTATTAAAACCATAACAGTTCAAAAGTAATATGCAATTTTTGTTTGATCTAGCACTAGCAGCAAGAACATCACAAAATGATTCACAACCTATCCATTCAAATACATTCTTATCAATCAATCAATTAGAGCCTTAATCCCACACGTGGTTGACACTCACCTACSGCAACCCTCCTCCGGAGGCAGGAAACCCAATACCGCGAATACATAACTTATAATTTATTGAAAGCCCGCTCATCTTCTATCCAAAATATGAAAAAGCTTTTAAGCGAAGATCATTAGAAAGTAGAAACCCAATCTCACGAAACATATAAGCAACACATATTGACTTCATAACCCAATAGTTCAGAACAGCGTGTACCTTAATCTTCTTGAAAAGATTGGGTATGTTTTCGTCATCAAAAGGGAGGGTACCACAAAGAAGAGCATATAAGATAACACCACAACTCCATACATCAACTTCTGGACCAGCGTAGAGTTTTCCGGAAATAACCTAAGTGCAAAACAAGCATACATCACTTTTCAGGAATATATCATAATAGAGCAGAGAAACAGCTGATGACATTAGCCACTAATGTACAGACAGGATACAGACATAATCATATAKTGTAGTTTCAAACAACYAAATGACAGTGTAAATGTACAGGAATCAGCTCCAATAAATGTGCCGAAAACTTCTCAAGTAACGCACCTCCGGGGCAGCATAATTTGGGCTTCCACAGCTGGTCTTCAAAAAATGACCATCTCGCATTATGTTACTCAAACCAAAATCTGCTATCTTCACATTGTGATGCGAATCTAATAGAAGATTTTCYGGCTTCAAGTCCCGATGAACAACCATATTTCTGTGACAATACTCTACTCCTGATATGATCTGGTATAAAACCAAAACAACATTAAAACATGTATGATGACAATACATTAATAAGAGATTTAGCACAAATATATTAAAAAATAAGGCAAAAAGATTTTACCTGTTGAAAAAACATCCTTGCTTCATCTTCTTGTAACCTACCTTTTTCCACAATGTAATCAAACAGTTCTCCCGACTTAACATACTCCATCACAACATATATGTCTGATGGTGTCTCAATAACTTCATATAGTCGAATTATATGAGGGTGCATGAATAATCTCAGTATTTTAATTTCTCTTCTCACTACAAAAAACACAACCCAAAAACAAAGATTATAAGATTGTCTCAAATCATCTAAATTCACCTCACCCAAAAAAAAATACAAAATAATCAACAATCATCATTCAATGAAGAAATTCTAAAACAACAGTTGATGATAACAGCTCATACATCATCTTTCAGCAGAAAAAACACTTAAAAAAAAAAAAAAAAAAACTAACAAAAAATGAATCATTGGATCTAGAATTTAATCATAATAACATATTCAACAACAATGCAATTAAATTCAATGAGAACAATCAAATAGGGGGGGAATGAAAAAAGATGATACCTTTCTCTTCCATCTCCATATTTTTAATCTTCCTTATTAACTTATTATCTGTTCATCTTCCATTGAATTGTCCTGTATATAGTCCATAGTGAAGATAATTTGATGTAACCTTTTGACCTTGGCGAATGCGGGGAAGTGTGGAGTATTTAAAGGTTAATGAACAAAAATGATGTTGCAACTGGACTTCGAACCCAACATGAGGAAAAGTAGAGGATCTGTATTTAACATAACAGTGGTTTGTAACAATCAATTGACTAAACGTTCATCCAAATGAAATCGGATAGGAACATTACAGCAACATAAACACGTTCACGATGACCCGGAATTCAACATTTGAATTTGCAAGATTATGATATCAGATTTAAATAACACGATTTTATTTATAAGTCTGACACGAGACACAAAAACATAGATCAAATTTATAAACATTGCTTGGGCTATGGTTAAGAAACTTAAAGCGAAGTTCATGTTGGTGTGCGCAGTGGAAAAAGAACCGAACAGGCGTATATAATCATGAAACGGTAAAGCCGCCAATCGGACACCGCTAACAGCTCTATTCCAATTCCCGCGTGGTTTATGACAGCGCTTAAAGATGGCTTGTTTACTTAATTATATCCCACCCAAATTTTGAGTGAGCAAGTGAACACAGATGATGTGAAACAAACACAGAACGGGTTGAACTTGCATGTCTGCAATAAGCTTTATAGCTATGACAAAATACCTAATCACTTATGATGAAGTTCTCTGTTTGGTTTTTAGCAAAAATTACGAAATGAATTGAAAAAGATGTACTAGAAAACAGTAACTGCTCGAAATCTAATCATGGTGATGAAATGATTTGAAGATTTCAACTCTGAAGTGGGCCCACTCAGCCATGCGCAAATGGTCTCCACTATTCAATTAAGTGGTAATTTGTGTTACGTAAGTTATATTATATTTTGTGTCTCATCATTAGTTAATTTTTTTAGTGTATTAAGATGGTCCGATTACTATGCGTATATAACATAATATTCATGGGTTTAAATTCCGGCTCCTCTCCTTTTAAGTAGATATCATTTGGATATGGGTAGATCTGTATGCGTCCATTTTTAAATTTAAAGATTTTTCTGATAGAGAACTATATATTCTTGGTTAACAAAAGCTTAACCCGTTAAACATTACGCAACAAGTTTCGATCCTGGCAACAACGTTACTAGTAAAAGGTTTCCCTGTTTCATCTGTTTTTTCAAAAAAAATAAAGTGAACCTTTTGCTCCTGATTAACTAGCTGTAACTTAATGATCCATCGAGTAGGTAGATTTTGTGGGCTAGATTATTGAATTATGATTGATGCTTAGATCATATTATGTATTCCTAATTAGATTTGTTTCTTAACCAAACACTTGAATTTACTGAAATAAACTGTGGATAAAACAAGATGTAAATTCAATAGAAAATCTAGTGAAGTTTTAAAATACTCGAAACACGAATTTTTTAATCGAGGTCTCATTCTGCGTCATTAGTTTACATAATCGCCAAACACTAAACATAAAAATTTTAAAAAACTTTTTTCTCAATTCCACTTTTCAGAACTTAGTACCGTATCTAGTGTGAAGTATATGATTGATGTTATGTACACTTAACATCGAAGTTCATTAAAATTAGAGGTGTCGGGAAATTTTGGATTTTGGCAGAAGCGTCAGAATCTACAATTGGTTGCAAGTTTGCTGCAGCTGCACAAGCTATGCGTAGTACGTAATACGGCCGTATATATACAAAAATACAGGTTTGACATGATTCTTTAACTTTGTCACATCTAGAATATAGCTAGAATCAGTTCGATGCTTGACATTTATGAGAATTAAGATAAGTAAACTAGAACATGAGAGAAGTTAGCTAACAGAGTCATCACATTCTACATTGATGTTTATTCACATGTTAGACGTACGTGAAATAGTGATATTATCATATTATGGATAATGTAAGAAATTAATTGAAGTCAGGATTTATGTTCCAAAAACAGTTCTTGTAACTTCACATAATCAATGACCATAAAATTCCTTTCTTCCACCAAAACTGCCAAAACTCGAGACAATGTCATTGAACAAGCACCAACAACAGAGTATGTAAACTACATTCATTAAAAACTTACAAACAAGTCTGTCAGAATCGACAGGGTACTTTAATAAAGGTTAGGTCTGAGAGGAGAACTACCTTCGGAGCGCGTGTCCGCGGATAAATGAATGAATCCGGGGGAAGGAGCTTTTCCCTGTAAGATGTAGAGCTCCCCATCAATGTACACTTCTCTCCTTCCCGTACTTCTTTGATTCAACTCACCTTAACATAATCCCACCATACCCAAGAATGCATCCCTCATTGTTGTTTGTTATCTTCTATCTTCTCTTACTGAAGAAAACAATGTGCTTGCAAATACAAACACTTTATGCACAAAGATTCAAAACGAACAAAATGAGAAATTGAGGTTTCAGTCACTGTTTTTATAAAGGAGAAACATAGATATATTTTAAACTTTTCCTTGTTTTAAGGCTAGTCTAGTAAAGCTGATTTGATTTACTAATAAATAGACCATATATGTCAGGTTTGTAGTTAATAAGATAGTTCACAAATACGTAAGATGTATAATATTGAATTTGTTGCTTTGACCTTTATTAATCTCATTATGACAGTACTAATTACTATGTAATAATAGCATTACACTCGGAGGTACCGGATTTTCGATCCGTCCACCATAAAAATAAAATTGAAAGTGAATTGGAAACTTATACCTAAAACTGGTAGAAAGTCGAAGTTATGTAATGAATATTATGTCTTGTCAATGGAGCATTTATTGAATTTGAAGTGCAATATAAATCTCTCGTTAGGACGAATGATGTTATATCCTCACATAGGAATGATGGAGGTGAGATTCATAAACTCTACGATTAACTAAGGTTGACTAATTTAATGGAGCATCTCTGGGTTGTATGATTTTGGTTTTTAAAAATGTGTGAGGTTAATTTAGTAATTTTGCTTCACCTAATTTTTACCTAGTGATGTACTTCATATAATTGATAATATTTAACTTAGCTGTGGAGTACGTTAATTGTCTAAACTTGGGGTGTAAGAGAGGAACTGTGTTATTGATCCGTGAAGTAATATAATATATTGAGTTACTTTAATGGTTGTTTGCTCACATATTAAGTGTGGTTTGTTAGTGCAGTGACTGAATGTGAATGTTGTTGCTTATCATGTTAGCGTTGTAAGGAAATGATGTGTTTTATTTATACCAATTTAGCATGCATTACAACTACCCAATGAATATCGGTTGAAATTAATCTATGAGAGAATTAAATAATTAGTTTTCATCGAGAATAATTTGGAATTCAAGATTGGACTTTTTTCTGCATATAACGAGTAAAATTTTGCATTTGATATTTAAATATAAATTATTGTACGGAGAGAATCAAAAGACTAGAATATAGTGATTGTGATTGTATAAATTTTACGGCGTATAGCAATATAGTGATGAATTAAATATGATTATTTAACCGATCACCAAAAGACTATACTGATAGTATTCAAAACTAAAACATCTTAATGCAAAATAAATCATGAAATCATTAGTGAATAGTGGAAAAAAACAATTGCAAAATTAGTTTAATTACGTTTATAATTTGCTTTAAGGGTAAGTAGGGAGCGTGGGGAGGACCGTGCAAAGAGGTACGAAGTAGCGGAAAATATGTTTCCTTTCATTTCTTCATATTAAAACAAAACAGGTTTTCTATTATTAAGAGACATATTACTATAAATTTTATTAATAAAATAATATTTTACAATCTTCATAACCAAGCAATATAAAATAAAAACCAATTTTTTTGTTTTGGAAATACTTAAATGATGCTTTTCGATTAACAAATAGAGGTGACGGTAATTACTTTGATCTTCTTTATTACATGAAATCACTTGTGCTGATGTAATTAATAGTGGTGAAAAAAATCTCTCACTAAAACTTTTATGCTCAATATTACTTGTTGGAAATTTGAATTTAAACTTTATTTGAGTTATTATTTATGGAACAACAAAAATGTCTTTGAATAAATAATACAAGCTTACAATATCCAAAAAAGACTCTGTATTATATTTTTACCTTTTTTGCCTCTTTATAAATCATGAGATATTGTTTACACAAAAATAAATTGATCACAAGAATCAGTTGAGATTCATTAATAGATCATGCCAATCAATTTAAGGTGTCGATTCGAATTTTATATCCCCCTCTTTGCTGTAAATATAGTAATACATGCAGTGATGCAGGAGATAAATTATTATAAAGTCTGTATATGGTGATAATTTAAATAACAAATTAATAGAATACTGACAAAAAATACAAAAGAAAAAATGATAATGTAGAGAGTTATTTTAGAGAAATTTAAAATAACGTCACATACTTTGACCTTTCAAGACTATTTGTTTACCACTTTTTCATGCTAATAATGTTTTTTTATTTTGACGAGGGTCATGTAATAATGTTAATTTATACATAATTAAGAAATGAAATGAGCATCAAAATAATTAGCATTATTTTATTTTTTGTATATTTGAAGAATTGTGATTATTTCTGTAAATTGTGATGTTGCTGAAATTTAGTTATAGTTGCATTTTTTCATTTTGGTTGAAGGTTGATCTGTTGTCTGAATTCTATTGTATGGAGTAGTTGCTTTATTTAATTTTTTTACTAATTGATAACTTATTTTAGTCATCAATCTTTATAATAGACAGTCAATTTTCAAGTGCACTAGGTTGAATGTAATTTAGTTAAGGAAGTGGGAGTAAAAAAAGTAGTCAGCCGGTTGACGATGTCGACCGTGCGCGCAAGCTTCGCCTTCTCTTATAATAATAGAGAATCTAACTACGCTTTTGTGAGTTTGTGATCATTTGCATTAAATTAAAAAAATTTAAAAAATCTCTATTTCAATTAAGAAGGGGGAGGGTTGGTACTAGTGACTGGCTCAGTGGCGGTGTCCACCTAAAATAACACCATTTTCGTCTTCCTTTACTAAATAACACAAACTCCTTCTAATACAAAATAGGTATAATACTATAGGCAGAATTGCCAATAAAAAAATGTACGTACATGAACACAGAATAAGTCAATTTATTAACATAAGCAGGGGAGGGATTGGTGTCCCGCGCTATTGGAAAATTCCTACTTACCAAAGCCCAATTCAATTACTTTGCTAAATAAAAAACAAGGACGCAGAGTCAAACTAAACTACTCCGTAGTATCTCATTCAAGACGTACCGTCATTTCTTCAAAGCATACAGTTCAAAATAATTGTTCAAACAGAACAAGAAATCAGATGTTGATTTCTTCAAATTATATCTTAAATCAGGTTAAAGTAAATGTTAAAATAATATGCCAAATGTAAACACTGTAGAGATGCAATTTCACAAATCAATTAACTACTCAATTAATGCTATAAGTTAATACTCAATTTCCGCAAAATTTATAAAAATAAAAGTTTGCCTAATCTAAATACACGGGTAAAACCATAAAAGAAAATATCCGAAATGAAATAAAAACCTTTCATAGACAAAACAATTCGGCTCACGTATCCTAAAATAAAACATATAATCATTGCAATTTGAACGTAAATTAATTAACAAAGAAGATTAAGATATTCCACCATATTTTCAACTCAATTAAAATTATTTAGTTTGCATTAAGTTTTGCCAATTCCCAAAATCGTATTATGACTAAAAATATCCAATGCTCAATTTAACATTACTGTTTAGTAGCAAGATTCGTAAAATTAAAAAAACTATCATTTATACCTATCAATCAATCGATCAAATGTACAATACATGGAAATAGACACGCTATTGCCACTAATAGATAACAGATTTTTGCACGCGATGCCGAAAGTGCGTGAGTATGTGTGCAAAGAAAGAATGTTTATATCAATAATTTTATTTTATTTTAGAATTGCGTATTCATTGTTATTCATGTATAAAGTATTGACGAATGAAGAAAGAAATTACCATTATGAAAAAAAAAACTCTGCTTAAATTATAAAGATAGCAATAATAATGTTAGAAATATATTAGTACAAATTTTTAGTAGATGACATTTGTATGAACAACTACGACACTAAATTTCCAAGTATAATCCAGTAGTATCAGGTATCGTGAATATAATATTTGATTAGTTAACCCAACTCCTGTGAACCATGAAAGTTTGTGAACAATATGGTAGTGCTTCTTGTTGTGATTGTCTAATTAAATTACTTTCGTCAATTGAATCTTTTTATTAGTGTAAGCGTAACTTAATTGTAATGTTCCCATTTTACATGTTTATTATGATAATAAAAGAAAATCAACAGCCTTAATTTGTTTTAATTAGTTGATGGTGACATTTCAAAAATGCAATCACCATATTAGAACTGATGCACCATTATGGCAAATGACAATTGAAGAGTTTAAAAGAGGATTATAATTTTTTTTAAACATTATAATTTAATTCATTAAGGTATATTGAGACATTTCATTCGGCGGGGACACCCATAATGCTCGGACCCCTTGCTGAGTGATAATACTAGACCTAATGTAAATTATAAGATCCAATCAATCTACTAGCACACAATGCAATAATGAATCGTTAAATTAATAATTTGTGCCCAATAGCCACATGCTAAAAACACTCATTCTCTTCATCCATAAAACACTACGAAGAATACGAAAGCTCTTTCTTACGCTATGATGTATCGCTTTGCTACATCTTTTTTCACGGGTTTTTGTTTTCCCTTAAATGAGCCACAAGGACTTATAAATCTCTATATATAAGGACTGCCGGAGGGATGAGGCAGATGGGATGTGTCCCCCCTCTTAATGTGCGCTTATACCCTTAACTGAATATGTTAAAAATAGTTTACTTAATGATGTGCCTAAAGCACCCTTCAGTTATCAATAATGTTCTGAAAATTAGAGAAATGCATATTTTTATGTAAGTGTATTAGTGTAACAAATGGACTATTATTCCAAAATTAAGATGGGAAAACATATGTGATGATACTGATTTTTGATTTCAAGGTCAATTCAAAATCTAAATGTGCTATTGTTGACTAACTATAAACATTTTATTTGATTATGTATACTCCATACTATTAAAACCATGTTTTCATGAATGATAATTCCTCACGGATCTAGAGTGTATCGCGCACATAAATTAGTTATCTCTTTAAGTAAGGGAGGATAATGGTGTCCAAATAGCATTAATACATACCCAATGATTTTTTTACTACATACGTAATCATTTTGACAATTTACAATGTACAATTACATTTGTTAAATTTTATTATTATAATCGTTAATAAAAAAATTATGAAATAAATACAATTTGAGATCAAATAAGTATAAAGTTAATCAATAAATTTGTATTACAGAGTGAAAACCACATTAATATAGAATAAAATTTTAAAACAAACATGTATCTATATACGTCTATATATAAGTTCAAGGGAGGTATCTGTCCCCTATGAAATGTCTTATTTACCCCTTTGTAAATGAAAAATTGGCGTATTTAATGTTCCCAATTTATCCTTTCATATTTTTAAAATTGATATGAAAAAAGCTTTAAAATTTACCAAAATAAAAATAAAAATCAATTACCCAAAAAAAAAGTAACTTTTAAAACATTTATGTTAAAACTAAAAGGACAAACATATAATAAACCTAACATAATTTTCGACACTTATCTACTTACAAATGAAATCAAGACTGTTAATTTGAAATATAATAAACATATTTTATCACGGAAGTTTTAAACTAGGCACGCATAAGCGTGCACCAGAAAACTAGTATTATATATTGAACATGAGTTTCCTATATTTGCCTATTGTGCTAATTGCTTATCTTAGTTACTAAGCCAATGCTTCGATCATCCGGTATCATGTACTCCTATGTATTTAAATATGATGTCTATGATGAGTATTTTATTAATCTCAAGGAAATTGTGAAAACTACCTCTTTTTCCAAACTTTAGAAATAACTACCCGGTATTTTTTTATTAAAAATAACTACCCTTTTTGTTAACAGAAACCAATTAGAATATGCCAAACTACCTCTTTGATCTCCAGTGCAATAGGAAGGCTGATTTCGAGCTGTTTTTCGTTTCTGCCCGGCGAGTGGGCCCTCTGTCACTTGAATTAAAGTTTATTTAAAAGCTGATTTTTAAACCCCACGACACTCCCACACACTCTCACCCACCTCACCCATTTTTAAAACCCTAAATTTTTCGTTGAATCCAATTCAATGTGACATCCCAAAAGAAGAGCGAAGGAGCGCCATTGAAGCATGCTCAAGCGTCCGCGCGATTTCCTTGCTGAACAAACTCCATTATTCCTCGTGTATGGAAGCTCGCTCGTACTCTTCTCCCTTCCTTCTCTTTGTTTCGCCTGAAGTGTTTGGTATACGCTCGATTCAAATTCGACTGATTTCGAACTAGTGATCTTTCGATTTACGCTGCCAATTCCAAGCTGGCTTTGATATTGATTTTGCTGGAAATGACGCGACTTTGTTTGCTCCGATGGTTTTCAGGAGTGCGAGGATTTTTAAAGATGTGATTTTGATGCTTATGTATTAGCAAGAGAAACAGTCGTCCCATCATAGGCCCGAACACGAAAATTCCGACCGCAAAGGGGGACGAGAGATGAGCACCCCTCAACATATGTAAAGCATCATTCAGTTCAACGAACAGACTTGAGTGTGCAATCCATGATTGTGACAATCTGGGCAACCCCTGTTGTACTGATATCCTTAAAAAGCCACGAAAAAACCATCACATCATAAGATGTAAGCAAACCCAGAAGAAGTCCATCCAGCGCACCTGTCACAATCCGTCACATCTTTCTCAGCATTCATCCCAAACACGCTTGCGTGCAACCTTAATTTTCATTAATTTGACATCACATATCAACATGACCCACAACCCACGGAAAAGCATGCAGACCATTAGAGAAAATGAAGACAGAAATTAGAAGACGATTGTGGACCGAGAATTTGAGATACCATATAAAGGATGGAATTGTGAGTTAAAAATGCAGGGTAAAATCGAATTTAAAATAACTGTGATTCAGGTATGAGAGAGGGCCCCCACTGCCCCGGCAAAGAACCGAAAAAGCTCGGAAATCAAGCTACTATTGCCCTGAAAACTAAAATGAGAGGTATGTGATTTCTATGGTTTACCAAAAAACGGGTATTATTTTTATAAAAAAAAAAAAAAACGGATTTTTCATAAAATTTTGCGGAAAAAAGAGTAGTTTCCAACAATTGTTCCTTGAATCATAAATACATTAATTAACCAATGTACTATGGCGGCAATCACCGAAAACGGTGCACAAAGTTACTAAGTCACTAGTTATGTCTTGATAAGAAACATATGTATGTTTTGATAAACTTCATGGGATAGTTAGCAAGACTGGTTTGCGAAAGAAGAGTCTATCATGCATAACATAAGTCCATATTAGTTTTTGCCTTCCTAATTTGTCCTTAAGTAACCATTTCCATTTAAGTTTCATCTATCTCAACAGTTTTCCCATCAGAAAATGTATCTGTCCAAGCCAATTGTTCCATCATGAAATATTGTGTACTCAAATCAGTATTTTCCCAAATTCCCATACAGTTCAGAAAAAATGTACATAACAACCAACCAAATATGTGTTATCTATATTGGTCACTAGAGTTTAAATATTATCCTTGTCCGAGTTCATTGAAAATTCCATTATAGGTAATGTTTTTTTTTTCTGTGGCGTCTAGGAGAGCCATAGAGTAGTAGATGCGAATTAACCGTCAGGATCCCGTGCAATCGTCAAAAGAAAAGCTTTAACCACTTTGAGTTATCGTCTCACGCTGTCAAAATCAAATAAGCGTAGCTGGTGTGGGAGAAAGAAAAAATGTAACAAAATGTTTCATAGAGGATTCAATATTAGTCGATCTTCAAAGACAACACAAAAAAAAACCAAAAAATCAAACCGGGTGACAAGGTTTTAGTGTTGTTGGAATTGTTGTAATGTAAACCTTAAAAAAATCGTCCTAAAGAACATTATATGGTGGTCTCAAGCCTAATGGGAATTACATTAATTAACCGACTAACAGATACCAACACTTCTACAACGAATTACATGTTATTGTAGTCTAATCAATTGCCAAAGTCAAATGTCGAAAGAAGAGATGAGTAAATTTAATCTTGATTAGATTTATGAAGCATTGAACTCTTTGTTATCAACCACACACACTTAATAATAAAAAAAACATACACCGAGCATCAATATGTCATAAATTAAGCACATTATTATCAAACATATTGACTGACTTGTACGAAGATGTTGCAACAAATAAGTCTGTAAGCATTTGTATGTTAGTAAAAATAAGGCGGTCAAATAGTTGTGGAGATATGACAAACAAAACTCACCAAGCAAAAGACAACAAAAGCCTCGATTAAATTGATTACTTGGAAAATGAAATACGAGAGTGAATCGAAACTTATTTGTAGTGTTACCGTGTGATTTTGACATATATTGTTTAAAAATTATATTATTTTAAGATATATATTAGTGTATTATCTGAATATCCGAGTATTCTGTATAACAAGATTCAAGACATATGATAATTCTACTTCCAAAGTATACGTTGATAGTTGACAAGAAAGTTGTAATATACAATTATACATAATGTGTACGTCAATTAATCAATTACAAACAATACATAGTGCAGGTGAATTAGTTGAGCTACTACGTAAATAAAGCTAGGGAATGCGTCGAGCATATCAAAGTACGGTTGTATGTTGAGGACGTAGTCTGCGAGACGAAGGCTATGGTTATGTGAGACATAATTGCATAATGCTAAGATTTTGGGAGAGCCGTTGACTGCATTTTTTAAAGAATATTTTCGCGATTACGAGGTTATATTTTTATCATTAATCTAGAGTTTTTTTTTTATTTACATTTTACATAACAATATATCCGTACTTATTTTGAAATAACTTTGTATTTAATTTTTTGCAACCCAATTTTTTTCGAGTTTGATGTGTCAAGTTCGTGCTATTTATGCATGTTCAGTCACATCCTGCAGTTTAATATAGTAAGATGAAGTCTTGAACACTAGAGATACAAGGAGTTGAAGATAACATGTTTAGTACTAAGAGTCTTTTTCTTTTCCACCTTTTGCAGACAGCACGTCTATTTATTTGTTGTAGTCAACTATTTTGATAATACCTGATGATAAAATTTCAAGAGAACCTTAACCATCACACTGATTTGTGGTTAATAACTTGTGGAGCCTCAATGAACAATTCGTTTTAATAACCAACGGAATAAACTTTAAAAAAACAAAAGCAAAGAGCAGTAGGGGTTGTTAGGTATATTTTACCGTTGTTGAAAAGTCATGAGCAACACTTATACACCTTCGATGATTTGATGACGATTGAATTTCCAAGAACGATCAAAGGGCAGCATTAGATTGCCGTAAAATGGCAAGATGTTCAATTGTGAAGAAAGAAATAGAGATTACAGCAGTCCTATTGTCTTTGGGCGAAATAGGATAAAGGTTCAATGTGAAAGTTAGCATAGGACTGTCTAGCACAACAATATATGAGAGAAGAGAGTACTGAAGCATATAGCAGTACTACTATCATGCTTTGGCGCTAAGATAGATGTGAGAGAGACCATAGATGAAAATACAATCGACATAGGACGGTTTTTACAACATAGCGGAGTCAACAGCATTCGTGTCATGAAATCAGTTTATCTCTAAATTCACCAAGAAGACGTTCCCAATGAAACAAAATTGAGTTATTTGCAACTATCAACTTTGATCCAGCTAAAGATTGTTTGAAAAGGACTACAAAAATGCTGAGAACATTCTTTGACATCACTATTACTATGTAGACAACAATAGAACAAGTCTGACGAGTCGGAAGGAGTTTTCCGTGACATACAATCGTTTTTCACCAGAAGAATGTCACCAGAAGACCATTCACAAGGCAACAAATGTAAGCAACTTCGCCATATATATAACAAGAAATGTGATTTTTACAGCCAAAAAAAATCTCATATGCGTACCTAATCTGAACTACTAAGCAATGAAGAAACAAAAAAGGCTTACCCTACTACTACTCGATTCGTGTTACAAAACAATCATGGTAAACAAATATATCAATTATTTGATTTTGAGATATATTGCAAGTCTCTTCAGCATATGAGGCAACTCAATCAAGTTATGTGAATTTGTCAAGGAGTCAAGTTTTTGATCAAATTTACTTCATCCAAGACATCATTGTATCAAGGAGCAACAAAATGTTTCTAGTCTAATTCAAGGTACTAATTAAAGAATTTCCCTTACATCACAAACTTGGCGACTACATTTAATTTACTGCGATAAATATAATAACATGAAATTAAACTTGATTTTCATCCATAGTGTGTAAGGTAGTTATATAAATGATGTTTGGGAATATGCAACTGGATTTGGGCATTGTGGAGTAATGAAAGAAGATTGCATATGAAGATTATAAATTTTTAACTATTCAGTATTTTTGGTTTGAGTTGTATAAAAATGAATGAAACAAAAATAGTTGGTGACAAAAATCGAGAATAAGAAATAAAATAAGCATCAAAAGAGGTGATATCAGAAAAAATATTTAGGAGTGAAAAAAACATTAAGAGCCTCGATTTGCGGTATGGAGGTAAGTATGTATGGGGGTAATAAAAGTCAAACTTGATCAAATTAGAAGAAAACATATGAGTTAAGATGGATGGGAATATTACATTTTTTTGTGACTAAAGAAATGGAGAGATGAGTAATAACTAGGTACACACCAAAATGAGGGAGACATTAACCCCTTTTCTCCCAGCCAACCTACCACCACTCCATCCTTTTGTTTCCACCTCAAACAACTTTGTTTTCTTAAGTTTGACTAGCTTATTACCACCTTAATACATTACTCCCAATCCAACGGAGCCTAAATAGGTGAAAAAAGTAAATATATTAAAAATAAAGAAATATAAAAAGAGATAAAATGAAACACTAAAAAGAGAAGGAAACGTAAAAAATAAAATTGAAACAGCTAAAGTATAAAATTGACCCGCTCCAAAAAATTGAACCCAATTCCCCAAACCAAAAGATACAACATTCGGCATACATGAATTATATAACGGGCCGTCTAGTTTTTTGGCCCAACAAAGATGGGCTACCAATGACATTATGTAGAAGTTCCACCATATTGCAAGACTGTGTTTTATAATTAACCGCAAATTATTAGTGTACAATACAATCCCTACCTAGCAAAATACAACCCCGGGCCCCTCCTCTAGCTTGTGTGGCACATGATTTATACCCTCCCCTATTATCTTCACGCATGCTTTTTCTAAAATAAAAAAATCATTAATTAAATAATTAGATAGATATAAATATCTTGACAACTAATAAAGCAATGGAAAAAAAAACCGTGTATATATTAGGGAGGTATGTGATCTTGCAATGTAGGGGGATTTGTAAATAATATAAGGCTTTGGATAACAACTTCACTGTGGACAATTACAAATTTTTCTTAGCCATTGTGCCTCTCGGTTACCATAAGAATTAATTTCCTATGGCATTTGTAATTCGTGGGAATTTATAATTTCCTAGGATTAATAATAAATTTGTTTGTTTATATACTCCCTCCATTTTATTTACTTGACCATATATTCACTAAATATGTGTTAATTAAACCAAAGCTGTACAACTCATCAAATATTTAATAATATATGAATGATATTTTTAAATTGATAAAAAAAATTGAAAACACATTTTTTTTTTTAATTTATCATTCTTACTTTCAATTTCCACTCATACATTTATTCACCCACATTTCAACTTTCAATTAAATTTCCCCAACTTGCACAAATAAAACTTAATGATGTAAGTAAAAAAGATAGAGGGAGTATGTATTTATAAAAACATGAGAATATTGGGTACCAAAGGGGCTTGGTAATTCAATTCCTTGTCTTGGCAAGACTTGAAAATTCTAGATACTGATTATTACACTCTTCCCATATTCTTTCTTATTTATGTGCACCACCAAGTTATATACTTTCAAATTCATGAATATTTTTCAATTCCTATATTTTTTAGGTGCAATCATTGCAACTTACTTCCGTGGGAATTTCAAATCTCATGAAAATACTCATTTGCTATGTTGTGTTGTTTTTTATTTTTAAAGGCGTTTGCTTTGATTTGTCAGATAAAAATGTAGTAGTCTAACATAAGAAAAAGAATGTATAATTGTAGAAACTAGAAATTTGATAGAATTTTGTAGATTTTGAATTACCACATAATGAAAAGGAATAACTATTACCCAATTCCTCCCCTGGTCATTCACAAATGTTCAACATTAAAATTGTGGAGTTATTTCATGAAATATATCAACCAACACAATTAGCTAATTCCCATCACAAGAGACGACGAAAGAATTAATTCCCCAACAATTATAAATATCCATGAAATTCATACCCATAGCACAACCAATACGGTCGTTTTCTCTTCCTGTTTCCCTCTTTTGTCCTTCCCTCTATTCCATACAAATCCGATGAATACATTAAATAAGGTAAAAAAATGATCTAATACTACATGCTTAATAGCGCAAAAGTATAAGTTTAAGCATAAGCAATCTCATAGCATAGGTGTAGTTCATCCTTATGGCATGCAGCTTGTTACGCTATTTTCTCTCAATTGTGTGAACATAAGATAATCATTATTCGTTGCAATATAAAATTGTAGGTATGACTCTATCCGTTACCTATTTTAATGGAAGACTATTTGGTATAACTTATTCAATCTTGTTGTAGTCCTAAGCTCAGTAATTCATTTTAACACTAGGGTTTTAGATTTCCTATGTTTATACATCTTATCTCGTTGACGACCTTTAAGAAACAATTTTTTTATTGCAGTAGCGCAGAAACATTAGCGATATTATATCATTAATACCAAAGAGGGACAACCTCCTACCGGAATAAAAGAAAATTGGACGTTTGACTTATTGGTGAAGATGCGGACCACAAATCACAAGCCGGACAGAGACAAGGCGACAAGCGACAAAGAAAGAAAAAGCAGACACCCAGTGCGCGCAACCAAAGGTCCTCGCACGCAGCGAAACAACAGGAGAGCAAACCCAAAAAAAGTACCAAAAGCACAACCAAAAGAAAGCTAAACAGACACAAAAAGAAAAAAAAGAAAAAAAAAACAAAAAAACAACGAGAAAAACAACAAACAAAAAAAAACCAAAGAGAAAAAAAAACGGAAAAGGAAAGAAAAAAAAGAAAAAAGGGAAGCAAAGTGGAAAAAAAGAGACAGAGAACATCCTCCTCCACCCCATTCATCCGTCTCAACAACTGTAGGTAGTATATTATAACCTATATCAAGAAAGCCATCGATTTTCATGTGGATTGAACATTACATGGAGAATAATCGAGTTAGAGCTCGAACATATAGCCACCTCTTAATCAGTGATGAAGTTAGATACTTTCAAAGGACTCATTAATAAATTAATCACCATAGCATCGTTACTCCAAAACCTAGGTATTAAATGTTAATAAACAAAATGTCTTGCATATGGGTATTAGGTAGTTTGAAGACTTGCACACTTGACATATGAGAAATAAGATCCCACATTAAACGTTCAAACACGTGTCAAACTACAAAAAACGATTCCGATTGAATCCAGCCATTGGTAACTCAATAAAAACTATCTATCAAAGAAGTAACGAAACGTAGAGAAGTGTAGTAGATCACTCATGTACTAAGCGTGTTGCGGATTTTCATGGGTACCCGAAATTTTTTCCATATTGCAAGTGGTATCGACTGAACTTTTCATAATATAATTCATGTGGTATCCCATTTAAAAAATTAATTTCATTGAAAACTAGGCAAAGTGTAACGACCTTAGTCTTCCGTTAACTTTTATTTACGAGGATTTCGCCAGTCCAATTATTTGTGTATAAATGAAATCGAAGTTAGGTGCCCCGCTTTAACCCTTTAATTCTTCTTCTCCTTCAAAATTGACACTTCATTCATCTTCAATTCAGACCCCCCTATTGTCGAATTCTATCCGCCTCAGCTCGTCTGGCTGCTTTGGTTAATAAATGAAAATTCCAAGTTACCCCCCCCCCCCCCCCACTGCGCCCACCAAACAGAGCCACCACACACACACTTACTCCAATTTTTTGTTGCGACCAGCACGAACGAGAGCGCAACGAGCACACACAAACGCACCGGTAACATACCCCTCCACTCGGTCGCCGACTTGCTTTGTGTCGAATCATGAACACCAACCAATCACCAGTCAGCACCAACGCCAATCAGCTGTATAGTATAGCCAGGTCAAAACCCATCGTCGCTGCTTTTTGTTTCGAGAATGCTTGCAGCGAATTGAGCACTTTGTCGAGATTCTTCCCCGTAATAAATGAGCTCACCAATTGTTTGCGCAATTGAATTGATCTTCGAAATATATTTTGATTACCGCGAATTACGTTAAATTGAAAAGCATGAATATGACTGCGTTCAACGCTGCTCTAAGATGTCGATTCGAGATACGATCTCCCCCATATATTAAATCGTTGCTTAGATCTGAGTTTTGAGCAGTGGTGGTTGGTGCGCATGTGTTTGGTGCGCCAGTGGTGTGAGTGCGACAGTTGTTGGTGTGCGCATGTGTGTGGTGTGCGCAAGTGTGGTTTTGTTAGTCGGGTGGTGCAAGAGTAGAGCGCAGTAGACATTAATGGCTTGAATAGGGTGAATGAGAAATAGGGGATGGTTAGGATTAAGAGATTTAATTAGGGAAGTAACTTTAGGATAATGGAATGAAAATTTTTCAATTAAAATTGGGATTCTCATCAAAAAATATTTCAGAAATTTGCGGCCCGGACAGAATGAAATATTTGAACTTTTGCCCAAAAAAAATTGAACGGAACACTTAACTTCTTTAGGAAAATGGCTGTGTGATATGAAGTTTAATTTTCAATTTGGGCATTACCATAATAATTTTAGAAAAGTCAGAGGTACCAAGACGTTGAAATATACTAAAACTTTCAGGGTACACCATGAAAAAATCCCTAACTTATTTCACCATTTTCAAAATTTGGTCGTTCTTATTTCACAGCCATTGTAGCTTCTAAATCGGGGGAAAAAATAAAGACCACTGAGGCCGGAACTAAGCCGTCAAAGTACCTTGAACTAGACCACGAAACACTGCCAAACAATTCTTAATCGCCCACAGTTCGTAAACTTTTGTCTCAAGTTCCCTCTCAGACACTCTCACTCTTAATCAAACCCTCTTCAATCTATGCATGTCATCCGATTAACTCCCTCATCATATTTTTCACCGATCTCGCATACTAATTGCCTAATTGGGTTACTTCTTAATTTTGTGGGTGATTTGATTGTTCTTCTTCAGAATTTAGGGCATTCTGCATTACAATCACGATTCGTATTTCATTTCATCTTCAATTGTTTGTTTCGGACACAAATTTCACTCAATGGACGGGCAAAAGTGGCAGAGGTTGGAAGTGGGTTGATGGTTCTTCCCGCAAAATTAATAAGTGGCTTGGAAAAACTCTTTGGAATTTGGTCCTTTTTTTTGGTAAAGGTCAGAAATTGACTGAGCATAGAATAACTGGCATAAGTTGCCATCAAAATTTGAATGC
>SNQN01003094.1:37676-65103 GCA_008642245.1 Bassia scoparia
ACAAACTACAAACACAACATTGATTAAAGATGTAATAACAAATAAAATTAAATTTAGTAATAATGTTAGTAACACGAACAAATAACTAATTGATGTTTACAAATACGTTAATTTGACAAGCACGCATAGCGTGCAAAAAAATACTAGTTATTTATTATTGAGTCTTTGAAAGTACTTAACTTCATAACGATAAATAGGTGGTATATGTTCTACTAACCGAATCCCATGTCAAATGTTCAATCACATGAAAATCGATGACTTCTTGATATAGGTTATAATATACTACCCTTTTATAGAATTGTTGTAAATAAGGTGTTACAGTCTGTTGAGGTGATTTTACACTTTACCAGCAAGTCAATCGTCCAATTTTTTTTATTCGGTAGGGAGCTGTCCCTCTGGTTACTGATAATATAGATAATCTCGCTAACGTAAAAAAATGGTTCCTAAGGTCATCAACGAAGATAAGAATGTATAAACATAGGAAATTAAACCTAGTGTAAAATGAAACCGAAGCTTAGGACAAACAAGATTGAAAAGATAGAAAAGTCTTCCATTAAAATAGTAACGATAGAGTCAGACTACAACTGTATTACAACGAATAATGATTATCTCTATGTTCACACAATTGGAAAAGATAGTAACAAGTTATTGATCCATAAGGATGAACTACACTATGCTATGAGATGCTATGCTAAACTAAGCTACGCTAAACTATACTTTGGCTGTTAAGCCAAGTGCGGCTAAGGAAATGTAGTAAAATGCGAAAGAGAAAGATAGATTTGTTTGATGTGTAGTTGTTGTTCTTGTCTTGATTCGATTCGGTTCTGCCTATTTATAGGCCTTGAGTGATTGGAGATCGTGGGAACGAAGTTAATGGCGGTTTTCTCTTAGCAGCGGTTTCTTGCCATTTTATCCTATTTGAATCCTCTCTCTTTTTCCTTCATGTTTCTGTTCAAACGTTAACATTTGATGGACCTATTCTTATGGACCATGTTTAAATGGGTCATCTCCTGACTATTTTCTTTCCGGCGTTTCTGTTCTATCGGCAGACTGAAATCTCCTTAAGATATTGCTTCTCAATTAATATAAGTCGAATCCCCGGTCACTATTGGTCAGCAAAGTCAACTAAATACTTTTACTCCTTAACACGTCTTATATAATGTAGAGTATTTGTGGATGTAATACTTATCCAAAGCTTCTTCATTAGCATGTAGTAATTAGATTATTTTTTTACCTTATATAATGTAGGAAAATTTGCTGAAAACTACCCACTTTGTTCAAAACTTTAGAAATAACTACCCACTATTTTTTTATTAAAAATAACTACCAACATTTTACAAAATCATTGTAAAACACTATCTACTTTGGTTCTCAGGCAAAGAAAAGCAGCTTTCCGAGAAAAAAAAAAGTTTTCCGGCGTGTGGGCCCAACTTTTCCCTCCAAAACTCCCCAAATTTGTGCAATTACTTTTATACCCCTAATTAAATTAATTAAGCTACCCTTTTAATACCAAAATCCACATTTAATAATCACCCTCTTCATCTCACTCCCCCTCACATCTAATAATTAATCCCCTCCTCCTTCTTTCTCCCTCCTAGCTTCCCCCTGCCATGGCCACCACCTTCTTCCTCCTTCCATGAGCACCAACACCTCATTCCACGACCACCACGAGCCACGACCATCACCTCCTCCTTCCTCCTCTGATCCACCGCCTCCTTCGACCCAACCAACATGACACATTCACCTCAACAACCCAACTACAAGACGCTATCAGTGCATCACCCAACAACACCAGCCACCAAATTCACACCTCTAACCACCACAATAGCCGGATAACCCAAAAAATTTGCGACCAAAATTAGCCCAAATTCACACCCTTAACCACCACAATCGCAACCGCAATCTAGGTTTGATTGTGCGTTGATGAATCCACAAATTTTGGGGGAACAATTCGAACAACAAGTAGCGAAGCAACACCAGAAATGCAGCAATGTGGCAACAGCAGCAACGGTATTTGAATTCGTGAATTGGTTGACGCTTCTTGAATTTTGGGGGAATTGATTGCTTGTTGAATTCGTGAATTTGGCTAGTAAACGACAACGACTACACTAAACAATTCGTGAATTGGTTGTTGGTGGTTGTTGTTGGTCGTTGTTGTGGCTGTCGATGGTTGGATGAGCGAGAAAGCTGCGAGGATGGTGATTAGGGTGCCATGGAAGAGGGAGATGTAGTAGCTAGAAGCTTCGTGGCGGAAGTTCGGGGGCCAATTGGGGAAGATAATGAAGTAGCCAATTAAGTNTCAAAACAAAGCAGCGACGAGTGAGGGATAGAATTGAAAGGGGGCTGAATTGAAGATGATGAAGTGAGATTTTGAAGGAGAAGAAGAAGTTAAAGGGGTTAAGGGGGCACCAAACTGAATTCATTATTTACAACATAATTGATGGCAATCTCGTAAATAAAAGTTAACGGAAGACTAACGGTCGTTACACTTTGCCTAGTTTATGAAATATAATTTTTAAATGGGATACCACATGAATTTTAGAAAAGTTCAGGATACCACATGAAATATGAAAACTTTCAGGGGTACCCCATGAAAAATCCCAATAAGTTATGAGTACATAAGTGATTACTCACTCTCTAGTATCGTTATTCTTTGATAATAGTTTTATTGAGTTACCAATGGCTTGGATTCAATCGGAATCGTTTTTAGTTTGATCACGTGTTTGAACGTTTAATGTGGACTCTTATTCTCATATGTCAAGTGTGCAAGTCTTCAAATTACTAATACCACATATGCAAGACATTTTGTTTATTATACATTTATACTAGGTTTTGGAGTAACGATGCTATGGGTGATTATTTATTATTGAGTCTTTGAAAGTACTTAACTTCATAACGATAAAGAGGTGGTATATGTTCTACTAACCGAATCCCATGTCAAATGTTCAATCACATGAAAATCGATGGCTTCTTGATATAGGTTATAATATACTACCTACAGTCTGTTGAGGTGATTTTGCACTTCACCAATAAGTCAAACGTCCAATTTTCTTTTATTCGGTAGGGAGTTGTCCCTCTGGTTAATGATAATAATATAGCTAATCTCGCTAATGTAAAAAAATGGTTTCTAAAGGTCGTCAACGAAGATAAGAATGTATAAACATAGGAAATTAAACCTAGTGTAAAATGAAACTGAAGCTTAGGACAAACAAGATTGAAAAGATACAAAAGTCTTCCATTAAAATAGTAACGATAGAGTCAGACTACAATTATATTACAACGAATAATGATTATCTCTATGTTCACACAATTGGAAAATATAGTAACAAGTGATCCATAAGGATGAACTACACTATGCTATGAGATGCTATGCTAAACTATACTTTGGCTATTAGCATGTAGTAATTAGATCATTTTTTTACCTTATTTAATGTATTATGGATTTGTATGGAATAGCAAGGGAAAAAAAGAGGGAAAAGGAAGAGAAAACGACCGTTTGGTTGCTATGGGTATTAATTTTCATGGTAATTTATAATTTGTGGGGAATTAACTTCCCTCGTTCATTTGATGGGAATTAGCTAATTGTGTTTGGTTGTAATCTAGAAAAATCCACTTTTAAGGAATTTTGAATGACCAAGGGAGAATTGGGTTAATAGATTCCTTCATTATGTGGTAATTCCAAAATCCAAATTCCTTCAAATTTCTAGTTTCTACAATTTACACTTTTTAAAACTACCAGACAACATAACAAACGCCTTTCAAAAAAAAAAAAAAAAAAACAACAACAACATAGCAAATGAGTATTTCATGAGATTTGAAATTCCCACGGAAGTAAGTTGCAATGATTGCACCTAAAAAAATATAGGAATTGAAAAAATTCATGAATTTGAAAGTATATAACTTGGTTGGTTGCACATAAAAAGAAAGAATATGGGAAGAGTGTAAAATCATAAGAATTTTCAAGTCTTACAAGACAAAGGAATTGAATTACCAAGCCCCCTTTGGTAAACCAATATTCTCATGTTTTATAAATACATACTCCCTCTATCTTTTTTACTTACATCATATCAAGTTTTATTGTGCAAGTTGGGGAAATTTAATTGAAAGTTGAAAGTGGGTGAATAAATGTATGAGTGGAATTGAAAGTAAGAATGATAAAATTAAAAAAAAAAAATGTGTTTCAATTTTTTTATTCAATTTAAAAATATACTTCATATATTATTAAATATTTGATGAGTTGTACATGGTTAAAATACATCAATTTATGATATATATGGTGCAAGTAAATAAAATGGAGGGAGTATATAACAAACAAATTTTATTAATTCCTAGGAAATTTAAATTCCCACGAATTACAAATGCCCATAGGAAATTAATTCTTATGGTAACCGAACGAGGCACAATGGCTAAGAAAAATTTGTAACTTGCCAGTGAAGTTGTTATCCAAAGCCTATATTATACAAATCCCCCTACATTGCAAGATACAACTCCCTAATATACACGTGTCTTTTTTTTTCCATTGCTTTTATTAGTTGTCAAATATTTATATCTATCTAATTATTTAATTAATGATTTTTTATTTTTAGAAAAAGCATGCGTGAAAGATAATAGGGGGAGGGGAATAAATCATGTGCCACACAAGCTAGAGGAAGGGGGCCGGGGGTTGTATTTTGCTAGGTAGGGGGATTGTATTGTACCTAATAATTTGCGGTTATTATCAAAACAAGTCTTGCAATATGGTGAACTTCTATCATAATGTCATTGGTAGCCCATTCTGTTGGGCCAAAAACTAGACGGCCCGTTATAAATTCATGTATCCCGAATGTTGTATCTTTTTGGTTTGGGGAATTGGGGTTCAATTTTTTTGGAGGGGCAATTTTATACTTCATCTGTTTCAATTTATTTTTTACGTTTCCTTTTTTTAGTGTTTCATTTTATTCTTTATATTTCTTTTATTTTTATATATATTTTACTTTTTCACCTATTAGGCCTCGCTTGGATTGGGAGTAATGTATTAAGGGGTAATAAAAGTCAAACTTAAGAAAACAAAGGTGTTTAGAGGTGGAAACAAAAGGATGGAGTGGTGGTAGGTGGTGGGAGAAAAAGGGGTAATGTTACCCTCATTTTGGGGTAATAATTACTCCATCTCTCCATTTTTTAGTCACAAAAAAATGTAATTATTCCCCATCACCATCTTAACTCATATGTTTTCTTCTTAATTTGATCAAGTTTGACTTTTATTACCCCCATAATACATTACCTCCATACCAAACGAGGCCTTAATGTTATTTTTACTCCTAAAATTTCTGATATCACCCTTTATTTATTTTCTTTTTATTCTCGATTTTTCACCAACTTATTTTTGTTTCAGTGTTTTTATACAACTCAAACCAAAAATATGAAGTAGTTAAAAATTCAATCTTCAATATGCAATCTTCTTTCCATTACTCCACAATGCCAAAATCCAGTTGAATATTCCCAAAAATCATTTATATAACCTATACAATCATGGATGAAAATCAAGTTTAATTTCATGTTATTATATTTATGCAGTAAATTAAATGTAGTCGCCAAGTTTGTGATGTAAGGGAAATTCTTTAATTAGTTACCTTGAATTAGACTAGAAACATTTTGTTGCTCCTTGATACAATGATGTCTTGGATGAAGTAAATTTGATCAAAAACTTGACTCCTCTGACAAATTCACATAACTTGATTGAGTTGCACTCATATTCTGAAAAGATTGCAATAATATTGCTAAAAACATTCAAATAACTTGATATATTAATGTCTTACCATTGATTGTTGTGTAACACGAGATCGAGTAGTAGTAGGGTAAGCCCTTTTTTGTTTCCTTCATTGCTTAGTTAGTTCAGATTTAGGTACGCATATGAGATTTTTTTGTGGTGGTAAAGAACACATTTTCTTGTTATATATGGCGAAGTTGCTTACATTTGTTGCACTTGTGAATGGTCTTTCTTGGTGAATTTCATGGAAAAACGTATGCACGGAAAACCTCATTCATGTTGTAGACTTGTAGTCTATGTTGTCACAAGTAATAGTCGTCAAGAATGTTCTCAGCCATTTTTGTAGTTCCTTTTCAACAAATCTTTAGCTGGATCAAAGTTGATAGTTGCAAATAACTCCATATTTGTTTTGAAGTCATTTTGTGTAGAACTTTTAGCAACTTTCCAAAACCCTCTTTTGTATTCAAGTCCTCCCCCCAAAAATAGAGTTATTGCTTAACCCCTACCTTGTGTAGCATCATTTTAGATATATTGAACATTTCTTCCTATTTTGACACAATATGCTGTTATTATTTTTTCTTAAATTCAACTGCATTCTCAAATTGTTGCCCCAAGTAAAATGGGAAGTGTTGCTCATTTTTTAACAACGTTAAATTACCTAACAACCCCTACCTTCTTTGCTTTTTTTTTTTAAAGCTTTATTCGTTATTAAAGAATTGTCATGGGCTCACAAGTTAACCAAAAGTGTGAGTTAACTTCCTTGAATTTTGACATGAGTATTCAAAAAGTGAAAAAAAAAATAACTGCTCAAAAGGTGGAAAAAAAAAACTTTAGTACCTAAATGTTATCTTAACTCCTTTATCTCTAGGTCAAACTCATCTTATTATATTCAACTGAGAGATGTGGCTGAACATGCGTAAATAGCACGATGACACAAAACTTCGAGAAAAATGGGTTCAAAAAATTAATACAAAGTATTAAATAAGTACGGAGTATATTGTTATGAAAGATTGTAGATAAAAAAAACTCTAGATTAATGATTAAAAATATAACCTCGTAACCCGTAAAATATTTTAAAAAATGCACAAGGTCTCCAAAATCTTAGGCATATGATTATGGCGTATCCTAACCATAGCCTTGACTCAGAGTACGTCTCAGACAACAACCGTACTTTGATATGGCATCGTACGCAGCCTTCCCTAGCTTATATTTASCGTAGTAGCTCAACTAATTCACATGCAACTATGTATTGTAATTTAATTAATTRACCAATTATCACATTATGTATAATTGTATATTAACTTTTTGGTCAACTARCAACGGTATACTTTTGAAGTAGAATTATCAATTATGTCTTGGATCTTGTTAACAGATACTCGGATATTAGATAAGTAACTAATATATATCTTAAAATAATATAATTTTTAAAAATATATGTCAAAATTCACACGGTAACTACAAATAATGTTTCGATTCACACTCCAGTATTTCATTTTCAGTATCAATTATCGAGGCTTTTCGTTTCTTTTGCTTTTGGAGTTTTTGTTGTCATATCTCCAAACGCTATTTCGCCGATATTTTACTAACATACAAATGCTTACAGCTTATTTGTTGCAACATCTTCGTACGAAGTCAGTCAATAGTTGACTAATACATGTGCTAATTTATGACATACTGTATGCTCGGTGTTGTTTTTATTTATATTAAGGGTGTGTGGTTGATAACAAAGATTCAATCCATAAACTCTAACTCAAGGATTAATTACTCATTCTTCGTCTTTCGACATTTGAATGCAATCTGATTAACTACAATAACATGTAATTCGTTGTAAAGTGTTGGTTTGTTAGTGGTTAAGTTAAATGTAATCCCATTAGGTTGTAGACCACATATATGATTCTTGGAGATTTTTTTAAGGTTTACATTACAACAATTCTCAAACAACAACTAAACCTTGTCCCGTTGTTTGTTTTTTTTTTTTTTTTTTGGTGTATTTGAGATCGACTAGATATGAATCCTTATGAAACATTTTGTTACATTTTTTTTCTCCCACACCAGCTAGCTTATTGATTTTGACAGTGAGAGATAACTCAAGAGTGGTTAAAGCTTTTCTTTCGATTGCAGGGATCCTCGAGATTAATTCGCATCTACACTCTATGGCTCTCCTAGAGCCAAAAAAAAAAAAAAACAATTAAACTATAAATGAATTTTCAATGAACTCGGACAAGGATAATATTTAAACTCTAGTGACCAATATAGATAACACATATTTGGTTGGTTGTTATGTACATTTTTTCTGAACTGTATGGGAATTTGGGAAAATACTGATTTGAGTACACAATATTTCATGATGGAACAATTGGCTTGGACAGATACATTTTCTGATGGGAAAACTGTTGAGATAGATGAAACTTAAATGGAAATGGTTACTTAAGGACAAATTAGGAAGGCAAAAACTAATATGGACTTATGTTATGCATGATAGACTCTTCTTTCGCAAACCAGTCTTGCTAACTATCCCATGAAGTTTATCAAAACATACATATGTTTCTTATCAAGACATAACTAGTGACTTAGTAACTTTGTGCACCGTTTTCGGTGATTGCCGCCATAGTACATTGGTTAATTAATGTATTTATGATTCAAGGAACAATTGTTGGAAACTACTCTTTTTTCCGCAAAATTTTATGAAAAATCCGTTTTTTTTTTTTTTTATAAAAATAATACCCGTTTTTTGGTAAACCATAGAAATCACATACCTCTCATTTTAGTTTTCAGGGCAATAGTAGCTTGATTTCCGAGCTTTTTCGGTTCTTTGCCGGGGCAGTGGGGGCCCTCTCTCATACCTGAATCACAGTTATTTTAAATTCGATTTTACCCTGCATTTTTAACTCACAATTCCATCCTTTATATGGTATCTCAAATTCTCGGTCCACAATCGTCTTCTAATTTCTGTCTTCATTTTCTCTAATGGTCTGCATGCTTTTCCGTGGGTTGTGGGTCATGTTGATATGTGATGTCAAATTAATGAAAATTAAGGTTGCACGCAAGCGTGTTTGGGATGAATGCTGAGAAAGATGTGACGGATTGTGACAGGTGCGCTGGATGGACTTCTTCTGGGTTTGCTTACATCTTATGATGTGATGGTTTTTTCGTGGCTTTTTAAGGATATCAGTACAACAGGGGTTGCCCAGATTGTCACAATCATGGATTGCACACTCAAGTCTGTTCGTTGAACTGAATGATGCTTTACATATGTTGAGGGGTGCTCATCTCTCGTCCCCCTTTGCGGTCGGAATTTTCGTGTTCGGGCCTATGATGGGACGACTGTTTCTCTTGCTAATACATAAGCATCAAAATCACATCTTTAAAAATCCTCGCACTCCTGAAAACCATCGGAGCAAACAAAGTCGCGTCATTTCCAGCAAAATCAATATCAAAGCCAGCTTGGAATTGGCAGCGTAAATCGAAAGATCACTAGTTCGAAATCAGTCGAATTTGAATCGAGCGTATACCAAACACTTCAGGCGAAACAAAGAGAAGGAAGGGAGAAGAGTACGAGCGAGCTTCCATACACGAGGAATAATGGAGTTTGTTCAGCAAGGAAATCGCGCGGACGCTTGAGCATGCTTCAATGGCGCTCCTTCGCTCTTCTTTTGGGATGTCACATTGAATTGGATTCAACGAAAAATTTAGGGTTTTAAAAATGGGTGAGGTGGGTGAGAGTGTGTGGGAGTGTCGTGGGGTTTAAAAATCAGCTTTTAAATAAACTTTAATTCAAGTGACAGAGGGCCCACTCGCCGGGCAGAAACGAAAAACAGCTCGAAATCAGCCTTCCTATTGCACTGGAGATCAAAGAGGTAGTTTGGCATATTCTAATTGGTTTCTGTTAACAAAAACGGTAGTTATTTATTAAAATAAAAATCCGTAGTTATTTCTAGTTTGGAAAACGAGAGGTATTAATTCACAATATTTCCTTAGATTAATAAAATAACTCATCATAGACATCATATTTACACAATACCCAATAGAGTACATATACCGTGATGATCATAGACATCCGTCCGACTTAGTAACTAAATAAGCAATTTATGCACAATAGCAAATAATAGGAAACTCATTGTTCAAATATAATACTAGTTTCAGTAGGTGCACTTAATCGCGTCCTAGTTTAAAACCTCCCGCGATAAAATAGTCTAATATATATTTCAAATTAACAGTCTTATTTCATTTGATACAGTAGATACAGTGCGAACAAATTATGTTACGGTTTTTATACTGTTCACTTTTAGTACTTTACACATAAATTTTAAAGTTAACTTTTTTTTGGTAAATTGATATTTATTTTATATTTGGTAAATTTTAAGCTTTTCATATCAATTTAAAAATATGAAAGGAAATAAATTGGGAACATTTTAAATACGCAATTTTTCTTACAAAGGGTAATAAGACATTTCATAGGGACACGATACCATCCCTTGACTTATTATAATAATATAATATGATACATTTTGTTTTAAAATTTTATTCTATATTAATGTGTGTTTTACCTCTTATAAAATTTATTGATTAACTTATAACTTATTGATCTCAAATTGATTATTTCATAATTTTTTTATAACGATTATAAATATAAAAAACAAATGTAATTGTACATTGTAAATTGTCAAAAATGATTACGTATGTAGTAAAAAATCATTAAGGGTATCGATATTAATGCTATTTGGACACCATTATCTCTCCCTTACTTAAAGAATAACTAATTTATGTGCCGATACACTCATAGATCCGTGAGAATATATCTTCATGGAAAACAATGGTTTATAGTATGGAGTATACATAATCAAATTAAAATGTTTATAGTTAAGTCAACAATAGCACATTATAATTTTGAATTGACCTTGAAATCAAAAATCAGTATCATCATATGTTTTCCATCTTAATTGGAATAATTAGTCCATTTGTTACACTAATTAACACTTACATAAAAATATGCATTTCTCTAATTTTCAGAACATTATTGATAACTGAAGGGTGCTTTAGGCACATCATTAAGTAAACTATTTTTAACATATTCAGTTAAGGGTATAAGCGCACATTAAGAGGGGGGACACATCCCATCTGCCTCATCCCTCCGGCAGTCCTTATATATAGAGATTTATAAGTCCTTGTGGCTCATTTAAGGGAAAACAAAAACCCGTGAAAAAAGATGTAGCAAAGCGATACATCATAGCGTAAGAAAGAGCTTTCGTATTCTTCGTAGTGTTTTATGGATGAAGAGAATGAGTGTTTTTAGCATGTGGCTATTGGGCACAAATTATTAATTTAACGATTCATTATTGCATTGTGTGCTAGTAGATTGATTGGATCTTATAATTTACATTAGGTCTAGTATTATCACTCAGCAAGGGGTCCGAGCATTATGGGTGTCCCCGCCGAATGAAATGTCTCAATATACCTTAATGAATTAAATTATAATGTTTAAAAAAAATTATAATCCTCTTTTAAACTCTTCAATTGTCATTTGCCATAATGGTGCATCAGTTCTAATATGGTGATTGCATTTTTGAAATGTCACCATCAACTAATTAAAACAAATTAAGGCTGTTGATTTTCTTTTATTATCATAATAAACATGTAAAATGGGAACATTACAATTAAGTTACGCTTACACTAATAAAAAGATTCAATTGACGAAAGTAATTTAATTAGACAATCACAACAAGAAGCACTACCATATTGTTCACAAACTTTCATGGTTCACAGGAGTTGGGTTAACTAATCAAATATTATATTCACGATACCTGATACTACTGGATTATACTTGGAAATTTAGTGTCGTAGTTGTTCATACAAATGTCATCTACTAAAAATTTGTACTAATATATTTCTAACATTATTATTGCTATCTTTATAATTTAAGCAGAGTTTTTTTTTTCATAATGGTAATTTCTTTCTTCATTCGTCAATACTTTATACATGAATAACAATGAATACGCAATTCTAAAATAAAATAAAATTATTGATATAAACATTCTTTCTTTGCACACATACTCACGCACTTTCGGCATCGCGTGCAAAAATCTGTTATCTATTAGTGGCAATAGCGTGTCTATTTCCATGTATTGTACATTTGATCGATTGATTGATAGGTATAAATGATAGTTTTTTTAATTTTACGAATCTTGCTACTAAACAGTAATGTTAAATTGAGCATTGGATATTTTTAGTCATAATACGATTTTGGGAATTGGCAAAACTTAATGCAAACTAAATAATTTTAATTGAGTTGAAAATATGGTGGAATATCTTAATCTTCTTTGTTAATTAATTTACGTTCAAATTGCAATGATTATATGTTTTATTTTAGGATACGTGAGCCGAATTGTTTTGTCTATGAAAGGTTTTTATTTCATTTCGGATATTTTCTTTTATGGTTTTACCCGTGTATTTAGATTAGGCAAACTTTTATTTTTATAAATTTTGCGGAAATTGAGTATTAACTTATAGCATTAATTGAGTAGTTAATTGATTTGTGAAATTGCATCTCTACAGTGTTTACATTTGGCATATTATTTTAACATTTACTTTAACCTGATTTAAGATATAATTTGAAGAAATCAACATCTGATTTCTTGTTCTGTTTGAACAATTATTTTGAACTGTATGCTTTGAAGAAATGACGGTACGTCTTGAATGAGATACTACGGAGTAGTTTAGTTTGACTCTGCGTCCTTGTTTTTTATTTAGCAAAGTAATTGAATTGGGCTTTGGTAAGTAGGAATTTTCCAATAGCGCGGGACACCAATCCCTTCCCCTTGGCTTATGTAATAAGTTGACTTATAATCTGTGTTATGTACGTACACTCTTTTTTTTGGCAAAGATTCTGCTTTTATACGTATTATCATATTGTAAGAAGGAGGTTTTGTCGTTTAATTTAGTAAAGGAAGAGATAAAAATGGTGTTCATTTTAGGGACACCGCCATCTGAGCCAGTCAACTAGTACAACCTCCCCCCTATCCTTTATTGAAATAGAGATTTTTAAATTTTTTTAATTTATGCAAATGAGTCACAAACTCACAAAAGCGTAGTAGTTCTCTATATATAAGAGAAGGGGAAGCTTGCGGCGACGGTTGACATCGTTCAACAGTGACTACTTTTTACTCCCACTTCCTTAACTAATACATTCAACCTAGTGCACTTGAAAATTGCTGTCTCATTATAAAAGATTATGACTAAAATAAGTTATCAATTAGTAAAAAAAATTAAATAAAGCAACTACTCCATACAATAGAATTCAGCAACAATCAACCTTCAACCAAAATGAAAAAATGCAACTATAACTAAATTTCAGCAACAATCACAATTACAGAAATAATCACAATTCTTTCAAATTTTACAAAAAATAAAAATAATGCTGATTGATTTTGATTTGTTTCATTCATTTCTTAATTATGTATAATTAACATTATTACATGACCCTCGTCAAAAATAAAAAACATTATTAGCATGAAAAAAGTGTAAAAACAAATAGTCTTGAAAGGTTCAAAGTATTGACGTTATTTTAAATTTCTCTAAAATAATCTCTATCATTTCATTTTTCTTTTGTATTTTTTTGTCAGTTATTCTATTAATTTGTTATTTAAATTATCACATATACAGACTTTGATACATAATTTAAATCTCACATGCATCACGTGCATGTATTACTAGTATTTACACAGAAGAGGGGATATAAAATTCGAATCGACACTTAAATTGATTTGGCATGATTATTAATTGAATCTCAACTGATTTCTTGTGATCAATTTATTT
This sequence comes from Bassia scoparia, assembly GCA_008642245.1. Classification (NCBI taxonomy): domain Eukaryota; kingdom Viridiplantae; phylum Streptophyta; class Magnoliopsida; order Caryophyllales; family Amaranthaceae; genus Bassia; species Bassia scoparia. Next base: position 51,235 of record SNQN01003094.1, read on the forward strand.
TTGTGTAACATATCTTCATGATTTATAAAGAGGGCCAAAAAAGGTAAAAATGATAATACAGGGTCTTTTTTGGATATTGTAAGCTTGTATTATTATTCAAGACATTTTTGTTGTTGCATAAATATAACTCAAAATAAGTTTTAAAGTTCAAATTTCCAACAAGGTAATATTCGAGCATAAAAAGTTTTTAAGTGAGAGATTTTTTTACCACTTATTATTAACATCATGCACAAGTGATTTCATGCTAATAAAGAAGATCAAAGTAATTCACCGTCACCTCTATTTGTTTAATCGAAAAGCATCATTTAAGGTAATTTTCCAAAACAAAAATAATTGTTTTTCAATTTTATATTGCTTGGTTTATGAAGGATTGTAAAATTATTTTATTACTATAAAATTTATAGTAAAATGTCTCTCTTAATAATAGAAAACCGTTTTTGTTTTAATATGAAGAAATGAAAGGAAAACAATTTTCCCTACTTCGTACCTCTTTTGCACGGTCCTCCCACCGCTTCCCTACTTACCCTTAAGGCAGATTATCAAACGCTAATTGAAACTAATTTTGCAATTGTTTTTTTTCCAATTCACTATCAAGTGATTTCCATGATTTATTTTTGCATTAAGAATGTTTTAGTTATTGATATACTATCAAGTATAGTGACTTTTGTGATCGGTATAATAATCATATTTATTCATCACTATATTGCTATACGCCGTAAAATTTATAAACAATCACAATCACTATATTCTAGTCATTTTGATGTACTCCGTACAATAAATTTATTATTTAAATATCAAATGCAAAAATTTTACTCGTTTATATGCAGAAAAAAGTCCAATCTTGAATTCAAATTTTTCTCGATCGAAAACTAATTTATTTAATTCTCTCATAGATTTAATTTCAACACGGATATTGCATAGGGTAGTTTGTAATGCATGCTAAATTGGGTAATAAATAACACACACTCCATTTCTTACAAGCTAACATGAGTAAGCAACAACATTCACATTCAGTCATGCACATAACAAACCACACTTAAATGATGTGAGCAAACAACCATTAAAAGTAACTCAATATATATATTACTTTCACGGATCATATAACACAAGTTCCTCTCTTACACCCCAAGTTTAGAACAATTAACGTACTACCACAGCTAAGTTAAATATTATCAATTATATGAATGACATCACTAGTAAAATTAGTGGAAGCAAAATTACTAAATTAACCCTACACATTTTTTAAAACCAAAATCAATAAACCCGAGAATGCTCCTATTAACATAGTAGTCAACCTGTTTAAGCGCTAGAGGCATTTGAATCTCACCCACTCCTCAGTCTCTTATGGTGAAAATATTAAACAATCTATACTTTAACGAGACAGAGATGTTATATTCTAGCATCGTATCATTTAGTAATGGCTTCTCATTCTGACCAGACTACATTATATTTACATTACATAAACTTTGGACTATTCTGTCCTAGACCAGTTTTAGAGTTGAAATTAAGTTTCCTAATTCCGTTCATTTATATATTGAGTACATGTTTTATTGTGAAGGACGAAAATCACGGGTCCTCAGCTCGACCAGAAATGTAGTGTATTATATACATAATAATTAAGAGCTGTCATGAATGGATGACTCTAAAAAAGGCAAAGCAACACAAATTCAAATATTTAACCACTTTGTTATATTGTGAATATTTTATACTCAAACCCGTGACATATGAGGTTATTTTGGGAAATTCAAGTCAGCTTTACAGACTAGCTTAAAAACAAGGAAAAGGTTAAAGAACTCTTATTTGCTTTCTTCTTATAAAAACAGTGACTTGAAAGCCTCAAGTTTCTGCATTTGTTTGTTTTGAGTTCATTTTGTTGATAAAAGTGTTGTTATTTGGGCAATGCAGCATTGTTGTTCTTGTAAGAGAGAAGAAGATAACAACAACAACAATGGAGGGAGAGATGTTGCGTAATCGGTGGATTATTATTAATGTGATAGTTGGAATCAAAGGAAGTAGCGAAGGAGAAGAAGTAATATGGGGAGGTCTCTTACCAATTGGTGTGGCAAAGGAAGCTCCTCTTCTCCGTTTCGATTCATTATCCTCCGGACCGCACCCCGAGTATTATCCTCCCTCGACCGGTACACTTATTAATACCCGTGTCGGATTCTTGACAACTGTTTATGTGAAGTTGTTTTAATGAATGTAGTTTTACATACTCTGGGTTTGTTTTGTTGCTTGTTTTCCAATGACATTGCCTCGAGTTTGTGTCATGTTTTGTGGAAGAAAGAATTTATCGTCTGGAATTAGTGAAGGTTACAAGAACTGTGTTTAATTAACATAAATTTCCTGATTTACCACATTAATTATCTTACATTATTCTCATAATAATGAATAATGATCACTATTTCACGTGACGTCTAACATGTGAATAAACATCAATGTGAATATGTGTACTACTTGTTAGCTACATTATCCGTCGTGTTCTAGTTACATTATCTTAATTTCTCATAAATGTCAATGCATCAATAGTCTAGTATATTCTAGAGGTGATCAAATGCGTTTACATAGAATCATGCTCAAACCTGACTTGTATATATAGTGCGTATTTCGCGACTAGTACGTGTGGATCGCAGTCCAAACTTTCAACCAAAATTTGTGATTTTGACGCTCCCAACATCCACAAATTCTCCGACCACCTCTAATTCTCATAATACTTCGATGTTATAGTGTACATTATATTCAATCATTGACTTGACACTAGATACGTACTTAAGTTGAAAAGCTTGGAAATTGAAAAAAGTTTTTATAAAATTTATGTTTTAGTTTAGCAATTATGTAACTAATTGACGCAAATGAACTCGATTAAAAAATATTTCGTGCTTTGAGTAATAAATTCACTAGACTTTTCTATTGATCTTACATCTTGTTTACTACAGTTTATTTTCAGTTAAATTCAAGTTTTCGGTTAACGAAACAAATCCTTATTATGGAGTACATAATATGATTATAAGCATCATCATATTCAATAATTAGCCCACAAAATCTGACTACTACTACGATTGATCCAATTAAGTACAACTAGATTAATATGAGCAAAAGGTTCACTTTTATTTTTAAAAAAAAGATAAAGACGAACATTTTATGTTACTAGTACATGTGCCAGGATCGAACTTGTGCGTCAAATTGTTTAACGGGGTTAAGCTTTGGTTGAAGCCGCACAAATTATAATATATTCTCTATCAGAAAGATCTTTTAAATTTAAATGTGTGACGCAATACAGATATCTCTACTATCCATCCAAATGAATTAATTCTACTTAAAAGAGAGGACGAGAAATTTAAACCCATGATATTTATGTATTATACCATAAATCGGACCATCTTAATACACTAAAAAAATTTAAGCTAATGATGAGACACAAAAATATAATTATATTACGTAACACAAATTACCACTTAATTGAATAGTGGAAGCCATTTGGGATGCTGTGGGCCCCACTTCAGAAGTTGAATCTTCAAACTCATTCATACCACTGATTTAGATTTCGAGCAGTTACTTTTCTAGTACACTTTTCAGATTCATTTCGTATTTTTAAAACTCAAAAACAACTTCATCATAAGTTATAAGTCATATAATGCTTATTGCAGACATGCAGTTCACCGTTTGTGTGTTTTCACATCATTGTGTTTTCACTCAATTTGCTGATGAGTATTAATTAATAAACAACCATCTTTAAAGCTGATAAACGGGCTTGATAGACTGTTAGCTGTCATGTTAGTTTCAATCTATATACGTATTCGGCCAGCCGAACCGCCTTAGTTTCTTAACCATAGCCCAATGTTTATAATTTGATCTTGTTTGTGTCGTGTCAGACTTATTAAATAATCGTGTTAAAATTCATATATACAAACTTGCACATAATTTCATGTTGAATTCGGGTCATGTGAACGTTTATGTTGTTGTCAATCACTAATCTCAATTTGTATGAACGTGTCATGTTATCTAATCAACAACACCTTTTGTTTAAACTAAATCCTCTACTCTCATGTGGGTTCAAGGCAAGTTGCAAATCATTTGTTCATTACCAAATACTCCACATCCCGCATTCAATCAAAATTATCACAATTATCTTCACCTAGACTACTATACAGACAATCAAGGAACATGAACATAAATAAGTAATAACTACGAAAGTATGCTCTTTTTAATTTATTTGTTTATATTTTAATTTTTGATTTTATTGTATTGTTGTTTAATAATAAAATAGTATATATAATGTGGACATGTCTGTAAGTATAAATTATATCTGTTATGCAGAGTAATTAGTATATGCTTTGGTTTAGATGTTCATATGAATGATATGATTGTAAATTGTAACTAGGAAAACTCAGGGTTCATTTTTCTAATACTTGGTGTACATTTTCCTGTTTTATGAGGAGAAACATAATCTGCTTAATTTTATTTGGAAATTGCACTCGATTAGTTATTTTGGTTCATGTTAGCCGACCCCACTAATAGAGACCAACACTTTGATTAATGGATAGTTAAGTCTTAAATTAGTCATTGTTCATGGATGCTCTAATCTTCATTTAATACGAATATACTGTAAATACTAAGCATATGATTTTGATGATACATTGAAGTGTATTTATGGTGAGTGATATGAGAGAGAGTTGCCATTGGTAACTAGGAACGTGGTGGTGCGAAGTGCTGTGCCACTACTGGAAGGTTGGTGCTTGTCGATGGCATAAGTAGGGATATTGTAGCAAGACTGAGGCACTGAGCAATAGAAATTTGAGTGCTAGAAGGAACTTTGAGGAGGATGAAGGGTTAATACTTAGGYTAGTAGGTTGAGGCATCATGTTTTGCCTTACGAGGTAATAGGGTTGAGACTTATATCGTAAATGTGGAATAACTGTGGTATGTAGGAGGCAACACGAYGGGATCGAAGCACCATGTTGTGGTGGTGAGACTACAGGCATTACAATGCCATTTAAGTTATAGTATAATGTGCACGTCAATAATTTTAGGTGATGAAATAAATGAGAGAGATGCGCAACCTTACTCAAGTCTGTGATAAGTAGTACAGGGTAAAATAATAGATTATGTGACATGCTTGCTTGTAAGATATATTACCTGGAACAATTGGTATTTTGAGAGATTAAGTTGTCTCCTTTGCTAATTACATGATTATGCATATGTTATTATGTTATTCTCATTGTCGTTAATCAGTCATCTCATCTAGTGAACTAATGGTGGTTCAATCCTTTGGCATGATTCTTAGATGTGGCCGTCGTTAATAGCCAAGGCCAAAGACGGTGGACTGGATGTAATTCAAACATATGTATTTTGGAATATCCATGAACCCCAACCAGGTCAGGTATGAATGTCTATTTATCCTGTTTTCATGCTAAAGTATACTGATTTGATGGTAACCTTCGATCGATCCTCACATTAGCACTATTTACTCCCCTTATGCAGTATGATTTTACTGGGAGGAATGATCTAGTGAAGTTCATCAAGGAAGTGCAAGCTCAAGGGCTGTATGCATGCCTTAGGATTGGCCCCTACATCGAAAGTGAATGGAACTATGGGTGTGTTTCTWACTTTGCGCAACCTGTTCTTCAGAAAGTCCTAATGTCTTGCATTTGCTAATCGTTAATTTATTGTGTTGCAGGGGTTTTCCATATTGGCTGCATGACATCCCTGGCATTTCTTATAGAACAGATAATGAACCTTTTAAGGTACTTCTGCTTCTTCTTGATCCTGTCTGACAATATATATTGATGCGTGCTATCATCATCGAGTTTTGCTTATCATATACTTTCGTTGTTTTTTTGTAGTTCTATATGCAAAATTTCACCACAAAAATAGTTAACCTTATGAAATCAGAGGGTTATATGCTTCACAAGGAGGCCCTATAATACTTTCTCAGGTAAATGTATAAACTAGACTTTCTTATAATTGATATCATTTTAATTTGCACCTGTAATATTACAAATTACAAATCTTAAACTAGATTGAAAATGAAATCAAAACGTTGAAGGAGCTTTCGGCAATAAAGGACATTCCTATGTACGCTGGGCTGCTGCTATGGCTGTTGGCTTCAAACTGGTGTTCCCTGGTGATGTGTAAGCAAACTGATGCTCCTGATCCTGTGGTTAGATTCTCTCATTGCCGATAATTTCTTTTCGTTTGTCCTTGTCTAATGGGAAGAACATTGTTATCTCTTATGAGTTTTATCTAGCTCTGATTTCAGTTTTTTTTTATACACTTTATACTTAACAGATTATACATGCAACGGGATGCGATGTGGGGAAACATTTTCAGGACCAAACTCTCCAAAGAAACAGCAATGTGGACAGAAAATTGGACTTCTTGTATGTGGAAATCTACCATTAATTATGTGCCGCTTCCTTTTCATGAACATAGTTGTGAATAGTCTTATAGAAACTAGAATCATCATTAGACTTCTGATTCAGAATCACAAATTAGTTAATTGTTATTATTTATCTTTATATTTTACATACACCTACAAGCCGAAGTGGCTAATCTTCTGATAACCTTATAATGTCTCAATGCAGCGTCGAACCTTTTGGTCAGAGCCATTCTTAAGGTCTGCAGAGGACATTGCATTTCATACCTCACTTTTCATTGCGAAAAACTATGGATGTTATGTCAATTACTACATGGTATTTATGCTGTTGGCCATTACATGTCAGACATCTTGTGTTAACATTTAAGCAATTTGTACACTTTTCTTCTTCCACTGTGTGTGTCTCAATTTCATTTCTTGTTTCATGTATGTAGTTCCATGGAGGAACAAATTTCGGACGAACATCCTCTGCATATTCAGAACCAGTTACTACGATCAAGCTCCCCTCGATGAATATGGGTAGTTTTTAGTGACATCTACTACCTGGTTTGGTTCAGATATATGTATGAATTAATATCTTACATGTAGTGTTAATTTGCACTTTATACTCTGAATCGTTATAGGTCTTATAAGGCAACCGAAATATGGCCATCTTAAGGCAATGCATACAGTGATAAAAGCTTGCTCGAAAACTGTTAGAAGGAACGAGGTCCAATATCCCTGGGTCAACTTCAGGCGGTAATCAAGTGTCTCAGATTTGACTCAATCATCAGAAAAATTCGATTATTGTACACTCGTCTAATTGATTATTTGTTGTCATTAGGCATATGTTTTCCAAGAAGAGAGTGAAGGTTGTGTGGCCTTTCTATCAACAATGACACCAGAAAAAGTGCAAATATTGTATTTCAGAACAGATCATATCAACTTCCTCTAAATCAATCAGCATCCTTCCGGATTGTGTAAATGCTACTTCAACACAGCAAAGGTATAATAAAAAAACAAACATGGATATAAGTGATTACAAATAAAATCATTCTATGATTTGTCGAGCTCTTCGAATTGAATCTTTCTCGTTCACAGATTACAACAGGAAGTGGAACCAGAAATGCAAGATCAGGACTGGTTTTGAGCTCAGCTAAGTGGAAGCTTTTAATGATCAGATTCCAAACTTTTTAGACACTTCTTTGAAGGCTGGTGCTTTACTTGATCACCCGAATGTAACAAAAGTGTATCAGATTATCTCTGGTACACTGTAAGTAATAAGTTTAAGTCAGTTCGTTTTCAACTGAAATAAGCTCAGATAAGCATAACGGCATTGGTAAAGTAATAACTTCGAGTATTGGAATTCGGTCAAAGAGATGGATTTGAGTTTATGTCATACAACATATTAATCTGTTTGTTTTTTGTTTTTCGGTGTTGCTTTGCAGTTTAGAGGCCAAACCTTTCTGTAGCGAACCCATACTCCATGTTCAGTCTTTTGCACATGCTACTTATGCTTTTGTAAATGGCGCCTCTCTGGTATGTAGTGATCAACTATTAAATTAGTGGAACAGTCTCTTAAGGATGTTGATAACCTCAGCATACTTACAAATTTCTCCCTTTGGTGTATTGCAAATCAGGTACAGGACATGGAAGTCATGATGTCAAGAATTTCATACTCGAGACCCCAATTAAATTAGATACTGACATGACAATATTACCTTACTCAGTGTGATGGTTGGTCTACCGGTAAATTTTTAAGCCATGACTTTCACTTTCATCTCATTGTTTAGCATTGGTTTCATTGATACTAAATTTCATTTCTTTGTTTCCATATCGTATGTCAGGATTCAGGGGCTTTCTTGAGAAAAGATTCGAGGGACTGCGTGAAGTGAGTGAAAATGCAACAACGAGAGAATTCCTATGACTTAACAGTAAACTCTACATGGGATACAAGTTGTTAGTCTTCTTACTTTCTTAGCTTCCTACTCCCTAGCTAGCATTTACTCGGCGATCCAAATACTTGAGGTTCCAATACTTAAAAAATAAAATCTGATGATAATAGTTTCTCAGGTCGGATTAATGGAGAAGATTTGCAAATCTATACTGAAGAGAATCTTGAAAAGTGAGTTGGAGTGAACTTGAAAACTTCAGCTGCAAGGCCTCTCACTTGTATAAGGTAGCATTATTGTCGCCTTGTCGGCCCATTCATTTACTTATCATCAATACTACTTTGTATACAATTATTATTTACTTGTGCACGAGTTCATGTATGAATCATATCTATTAAAGAGCATTTATATGGAAAAAGTAACAGAAAAGGCATTTCAGGCCATGTTTGATGCACCAGCTGGGGATGACCCTGTGGCCTTGGACTTAAGCGCGATGGGGAAAGGTGAAGCTTGGATCAATGGACAAAGTATCGGTCGTTATTGGGTCTCCTTCCTAACTCCTCAGGGAATATCTTCACAAACATTGTAAGTAGCCATTATACCCCTATATAATGAAACATTGTTGCTGCTACCTGAACATCTTAGACTTGTCAGAAACAAATGCTTCAAAATCAACCAACCATTTAACCTACACAGAAATTGATCACCTTACAAGATTAACAGTGTCATTCTTTTTGTTTGAAAATCATAGTGTCAATTATTATGTTTGAGCTGAATGAAGCTCTGATCGTTTTCCTAGGTACCACATTCCTCGATCATTCCTGAAAGCGTCAGAAAATCTGCTGGTTCTGTTAGAGGAAATCGGTGGAGATCCCCGTAAAATTTCTGTGAGCAGCATTTCCTGGACTACCAGCAAAGGCAACAACAATGTTGATAATATTACAAGTGAGAATTAATACCTGATGAGACCAGAAGATATTCATACATAACCCACATTCTTTTTAGACCACAGAAACACGTCGAAATTTAATTTYCATTATTCTTCCTTTGTTGTTCATAATTACAAGTGTTTGATAGCTTTTATCTCTTTGTATACCATGTCTTTCAGAATAACTCTGAATGTGTACATACATTATGCTTCTAATCGATAATCGCCGTTAGAGTTGCACTTGCCAGTCCAATTTAATTTGGCTCGAACTTTTCGAATCTGTTTTAATACTTTTCTTACCTAATGAACAAACATTTCTTATTACTCAACACCATGTTTAAATTATCATGATATGCTACCTGAATAGATTTTTGTCCAGAATTGTAATTCAATCTGCAGTGTGACACTGTCAAACTAGAACTAGATACACTTAACTACTTAAACATACATGCGAAACGGAGGGTGGTGATTTCCGGATTTTTGGCACTCCTCTCTCCCACATGAACAATGACCACTGTTGTATTGCTACCTTACTATTCAAGTTAGAGGAGAAGAATGCGAAAACCATCTGGAGAGTGCGGAAATCATTTCCCATGCGAAACGCCTAAACGGTGGCCCGAAATTGAGGCCCAACCAAGCCCATTATACCCATTTATAGATATGGAGGCAAGATCCAAAAAAGACCCACTTTTTGATGGGCTGTTATCACTTGTTGGGGTGTCTGATCACACTGATGACAGTGTGAGAAGATTCTGATCCCTAGATTTGAGTAATCAACCATTCACCGCCCAACATAAGACATGGGATTTGTTTTTCTGTTATGTGCATGGGACATTGTAATTTAATGTTTGTGATCAATGAAGATCTATTCTAACGTGAAAAATGTTCAAGATATTGATCTGACACTGATAATTTTTATTTCCTGTCAAATATTCTTCAGCATATATCCCAGATTATCTACTGCTATGAAAGTAGAAACTGTAATTAAGTAATCCACTTAATTAGTACTAGTGCCCTCGTTAGAGAGCCGAGACCGACTAATCATGAATTAATCTATGAAGATATTTATTGCAGAAATTGCTCTATAGCCTATACGGAGAACATTGGTATTGTTAAGATTTACTTTCGGTTTTTTTACTAATAACACTTTAACCAAAAACTCATACGGAGTAAAGATTACATTTTTTGTCAAATTTCACGACTGAAAAAATGAAGGTAGTATATCTACACCTCTTCTACTGTATGTTATGAACAACGAATATTTTTTTTAAAAAAAAAGGAATGAATCCAAATTTAGCGGTCAATCATATGAGATATAAAAAAAAAATAAGCAGATGAGATGAAAATATATGGAAGAGAAGTTTAATTACGTTACTACATCTATACAAGGTAACAGTGTAACATGGACTACTTACTATTAATAATTAGATTCCAAAAAATTTCTTGAATTGGATCTTATGTCTGAAATCTGCATTGGGGGTTGTAATTTAATCAAAGTTCCTGTCTTTACTCAATAAGATAATCAAAATCACTTCTTTTTTTAGTTTGATGAAAATGAAATGAAAATCAGTCTTTAATCTTCTCATAAGTGTAAAAATCTGATTCAATCACTTTCTTACACAGCCACATACAACAGTACACAATATAATAAGAAAATGACAGCAATTTAGCAAACAATGCAAAATCTTACTCCCAACAAATCTTTAACGCGTTTCTTTCTTTATTTTTTTTAATTACCTTCTTTCTAACAAATCTATGATACATTTATTGCAACACCAACAATTAAGGATTTTGGGACAAAAATCCAAACCCAAAAAACCCCTTTAAAAGTTTGCTGCTTCTTTGCTTTTGTACAATAAAGATGAAGTCTTGAGCTGAAAATACTACGCTTTCATTATCCTTTTAGCACTAAGATAGTTGATACTAAAATGAAGAAAAGCTTAATGTCAATGCAATGCTTGATTTTGGCATTGTTCTGCAATTAACAATTGGGTTTTGCAGTAATGTTTCATATGACAGTCGTTCTTTCATAATTGATGGTCAAAGAAGCTTCTTATTTCTGCTGCTATTCACTACCCTCGTAGTGTACCTGCTGTTAGTTTCAACTCTCTCTCTTGCTTGTTTCTGGGTTTATCTTGCAAATGTGTTTGCTTGCTTTAGTTTTTCTGGTAGCAAACAGATTGTGAAGAAGTAAGCTGAAGTAGGATTTTTCTATGATGATGAAACTTTGGTTTTCTATAATGTTAGGGTGATTATAATAACATCATACTTTGCTGTATTTAGTTATGTATGTGATATGTGATGTTATCATAAAAGTTCCCAAGTGAAAGATTTGATTTTGCTACTTGATGTTTGTCACAGAGTTGTCTTTTCTGCATTGTATATCAATGCATAATTTCTGCATTATTATATCAATGCGTAATGTTGATTTAGTGTTCACCTAGTTTTTGTTTGTTTATGTTTTATTTGTGTGAAATGTGATATGAAGTGTGAATTCTAAGGTAGATGGATCTTAGTTTATTGATTTGTGTGAATTTGGAATGTATAGATGTGGCCAGGGTTAGTTCAACTGGCAAAGGAAGGTGGTGCAAATGTCATTGAAAAATTGTATTTGGAACGCATGAATTGTCTCCTAACAATGTGAGTTAAAATTATGTTTGATTTCTCCAAGTTTGTTCCTTTTTAAAAAAAAAAAAAATCTTCACTAATCTACCATTTTATCTGCCACTGTTTACTGTAATTGGTGATTTTTCAGTACTACTTTGAGGACGGTATGATCTAGTCAAGTTCGTGAAGGTTGTGCAGCAGGCTGGGATGCATATGATGCTTCGCATTGGGCCTTATGTTGCAGCGGAGTGGAATTTTGGGTACTGTATTATTGTTTTTTTTTGAAAAGATATATTTTAATGTAGTTGGCAATTAAGCTGACATTGCACACAATTTTTTGGATGTTAATATGAATGTTTTGTAATGCTTAATGTGTTGTTCTGCAGAGGAGCTCCTGTTTGGCTGCATATTGTGCCTGGAACCGTGTTTAGACTGACAACGAACCTTGGAAGGTAAAATATGCTCTGTCCATGTCACCAACCTTCAAATTATAGAATTAATATGGTGATGCTGTGAGATTGCCAGAACCTTTTCAATTGCCAAAATTTCCAGCATGATTCTCTTACATTATTTACTGAGTAGGCTGTTGTCCTTTGCAGTATTACATGAAGAAGTTCACGACGCACATAGTGGACCTCATGAAGAAGGAGAAGCTTTTTGCGCCACAAGGTGGTCCAATCATCATGGCTCAGGTACATGCAATTAATATATGCTACACATTGAATGAATTCTGAAGCTTAAAAATGCCAAAACTATACTCCATATTTGCAAGGTTGTTTAGAGCAAGTCCTGAAGTGGATTTTAAGTTGCATGGGAAATTGGGCAATTTCTCATACTCTCATTTGTTTCAGTTTCTAAGTAAATTAGAGCTTGGTTTATATTTCCTGTTCATCATATTAGTCCGTCTCTGGAGAAGATTTTGAAGTCTGTTGTATATGAAAACTTCYTGTGATGGAGCTTGGTGTTTGGACTTCGTGTGTTGTTCTGATTCCAATGGCGAAACTGCTGCCAGTGCTTTGATATATCTATACATAACTAGGGAGTACTTTATGTTAGAAATTGAACAAGGGGGAAGTTACGGATATTCATTCCAAGGCACGGAATCTACGCTTTCCTATTAGTTTAATTTCGCTCCTCTAGGATCATCGAGTTAACATGAAACAACTAATGAGATACAATGGGGAGAGCAACTCACTTTGATGATTTTCAAAGTGAATTAAGAAAAGAAACTTTATGTGAAATTTGTAATGAACACTCAAAGAAAAGTTTGCAAGAAATTTCAGAGAGAAAGCAAGTAACAAGTAAGAAAGCTTAAGAGTTTTCTGATGTACTTAGCAAATGAATCAAATGCAACTATTTATAGGCACTTAGAAGCAATTCAAACAGCCATATTTTAGGTTGTAACCCCCAAAATCAATGCATAATCAAGTTGAATCAATTTGAGTTTATTGTGATTAAAATCACTTTAATCTCATATCAATTGACATCCAACAGCTCTATTATAATTAAAACATCATAATAATGCATTAAGAAGGCTCCCAACAGACGAAATCATCAACAGGAAAAAAAATCAAAATGTATCGTGCATTTAATGACAAGCCGGAGCAGTTGCGTTCGGTGTGCACTTCTGGCGCACGACGCGATTTGCTACTGTCTCATTTTGTTCACTTTGCTTAATTTTGATCCAAATGGGAGTTTAAGCCCAAACAGTAACACTCCTAAGGGACCCCTTTGCCATGATTGTCCTAAAAAATCACCTCCAAATTCCATTTGCTCAAGGTCCATTTATACAAAACATGGTTCGAGTCATCTCACATTAAAGATTTAGAGTAACCTTTACTGAATATGAAGCTTACTCTGAATTTTTGTTGTCTTGCAGGTAGAAAATGAATATGGGTATTATGAACAATCTTATGGAGATGGAGGGAAAAGATATGCCCAGTGGGCTGCCAAAATGGCCCTGTCTCAGAACATAGGTGTGCCTTGGATAATGTGCCAGCAGTGGGATACACCTGATCCTGTGGTGAGAATCTTTGAACTTTTATAAGGTTTTATATGCCTTGTGTGAAGACAGAAAGAAGAGGGGT